>CM056589.1:58326482-58358982 GCA_029721435.1 Gymnothorax reevesii | reverse complement strand
CACCATTCCGTTACAACACAACATTCACCACTCCGTAACAACGCAACATTCACCACTCCGTAACAACACAACATTCACCACTCCGTAACAACGTAACATTCACCACTCCTTAACACAACATTTGCCACTCTGTAACAACGCAACATTCACCACTCCGTAACAACACAACATTCACCACTCCGTAACAACGCAACATTCACCACTCCGTAACAACGCAATATTCGCCACTCCGTAACAACACGACATGACATTCACCACTCCGTAACAACGCAACATTCACGACTCTGTCACAACACAACATCCACCACTTCGTAACAACACAACATTCACCACTCTGTAACAACACAACATTCACGACTCCGTAACAACACAACATTCACCACTCCCTAACAACGCAACATTCACCACTCTGTAACAACGCAAAATTCTCTGCTCCGTAACAACACAACATTCACCACTCCGTTACAACGCAACATTCACCATTCCGTAACAACACAACATTCACATACATGAAAACACACGCAGAACACACACACACAAATATACAGGCACGTGCACAGGCGGACACACACACACAGACACACACGTGCGTGTGGCAGACAGCCTGTGGCAGAGGAGAGTCATTCCTCAGTGAGCGCGCTCGGACGCGGGTGACGTCAGGGCTGATGGCGATCTCTCAGTATGGCGGCACAATGAGGTGGAGGACTAACGGACAGCTTTGTCAGGGGCTGCAGCTCTTCAGCAGAGTCCGCTTTCAGAGGGGCGCAGAGAGGAACGAGGGATAAGACATGACACCGTCTTCCAGCGCGAGCCGAGCCGAGCCAGGGAGAATTAAAAAAACAACAACAACTTTTAAATGCGCACTAATCCTCAAGTGACGCATCAAAACCGTATTTCACAATTCCGTGGATCGGGGAGAGGGATTACGGCCTCATCTACCCCTCCTCACACCCCCATCTCCAAACCAAGCAGCTTAGCCATCCCAAGTATAAAAATAGATGCAAATCTTTACAGTAGTTCATTCTTCTGTCGTTCCAATATAAAAAATCCACATTAAGTCAGCAGCTGTCTCTTAAAGACAGGCCAGTCTTTCCATACCCATTTATTCCTACGAGGAACTAATCCCAAATTCCCACTTCCACGCCCATCTCCAACACCCTCATCTCAATGAGGAAGTAATACCCAGTTCCCACTTCAACACTCACCTCCAACACCGTTATCTCTATGAGGAACTATTCCCAGTTCCCACTTCAACACTTACGTCCAACATCCTTTATCTCTATGAGGAACTAATCCCCAATTCCCACTTCCACACCCATCTCCAATACACTTATCTCTATGAGGAACTAATCCCTAGTTCCCACTTCAACACTCACCTCCAACACCGTTATCTCTATGAGGAACTATTCCCCAGTTCCCACTTCAACACTTACGTCCAACATCCTTTATCTCTATGAGGAACTAATACCCAATTCCCACTTCCACACCCATCTCCAACACACTTATCTCTATGAGGAACTAATACCCAGTTCCCGCCTCAACACTCACCTCCAACATCCTTATCTCTATGAGGAACTAATCCCCAATTCCCATTTCCAAATCCATCTCCAATACACTTATCTCCTTCAGCCCCATGAAAAAAAGTTACTCCATTAATACCAAATTTATCCAGAAAGAAACATTAATTTGTATTGATACGTATTTGAGACACCTAGTTGCAGATCTTAATGAAACACTCGTGGTCTTACTGAACATTCCCACCCACACGAGCGGATGGGTAAATAAACGCCGCAAGTGTTCGCTCCAGAATAAACACACTCAAAGGGTCCTCATTATCTACAGACCTCCATCTCCACTGAGTTTATTTCCGCTTCTGTTCATGACTATCAGCATAGAAATATGCAGAAAGACAGAACGCTGATCTGCACCCAAGACCTTGTTTTCGCATTCGAGGGATGAGCTAAACAACATTCAAGTCGACAGAGTCCCGAACCCAACTGTCGGGCAGCGAGCAGAGCGTTTTCCACCTGGCACAGTCTCGCGAGCATCTTGGCGACAGAATGACGGACGACCAAGCAGTCAAAAAAGTCGCACGCAGCTCGAGATGAGAGGATTAATTTTCCGAGTGGTTAATCAGGGCCGGTGACAGTGACCCCCAGCCTGGTTTCTATTAGACAGCAGTGAAGAGGTGATGACAGTGCTAATGTCCCTCTCCCATCCGTCTACATCCAATTTTCCGGTGCTCCAAATCCTCTGTCAGCTGCTGTCTATTAATACACTTAGAGTTCACGTCACCGCATGTTCAGGACCGAAGATGAAGTGAAAGAGGCCCTTCCCCTTGAAGAGGTAAGCAGTTATCAAGCAGGATGAGTAAGTTTGGGAGTGGCATTGTTTCCGCATGAGAGGCATCATCGGTCTGTGTGGTTCGTGCTGGTACATCTGTGTCAGTGCTCATGAGCGAGTTTGAGTGTGAGAACGTGGTGTTTGTTTACAGAGTGCAGCATTCGTCTGACGATTCAGTCATCAGTCCCAATTCCCTCTTGTGTATCCAATGTCATTCCCTGACCTGAGCGGACTCACACAGCTGTCAATCAACCGTAAGATTCAATCAGCTGCATTAGATATTCCGTCCACACGCCACAGTTTTCTGTTATTCTGGAGTTGGGGTGCAGATGGGAGTGTGGGGGGTGGCGGGGGGTAGTTGAACAAGAGAAGCGGAGTGAAGACTGCAAAAGATGTTCCTCGTTTGAAAAAGTAACCACAGATCCCTAAAGTCTGTAAGCTTCTACACGCCAAACTCAGAATATATTCTCAAGGATGTTTCAAAGTTAAAGTTCTAGCCTGTAGCAAGACAGGATCTTTTTTTTTTTTTTTTTAAGGAAGATATTACACTTCCTGTTCTCGTTCGCAGTTATAACACTGAGTTTGACCTTGTAGGATGTGTAGAGTTTCCTCTTTAGTGTGAAAACTCTTCTGATGGAGATGATTTCACAGCTACACTACCAGCCGCCTCTCTGACCCATTTAGACCAAACGTAGCCTCAGGGGCTGAACAGAACCGATACACGTGGGACTCAAGCGAGTAAAACCCCGGCCCAGAGTCCAGCGGCTGAGCCTGCATCTACCTGCCTGTCTGTAGTCTCTCTCTCTCTCTCTCTGTCCATCTCTCTCTCCTTTCTCTCTCCATATCAAGCACAAGGTCACCCCAAATCAAACTCCTGCAGAAATTCCTCCATCCCTCCACATCCTGCCCCCCCATCTCTTCCTCCATCTCAGTTCTTTTCTTTTTTTCATTTGGTTTTGCTCCCTCCTCCTCCACATCCCCACAATGCCCTGCATCACGACTGCAGTCAGCGGAGTGGCTCAAATGCAGCCATTACGGCTCTGAGAGACACTGATTTCACACAATGTCACGGCACCCAGAGCCTTTACCAGCAGGGCCGAACCCACCCATTACTGCCCCTCTCTCCATTGGCAGGTCAGTGTGTGACCTCATAACAGGGGACACAGAGGGCTGACTGAGGGAGGTGGAGACCTCCTCTTCATACGAGCGGGCTCCACCTCCCTCACTCTCTCTCTCTCTCACTCCATCTCTCAATCTCTTCATCACTCTCTCTCTCTCTCAAATCAATTCAATTCCATTAGCTTTATTGGCATGACATATTTTAAAATACATATTGCCAAAGCTTAATTACAAGAACAAGAACAAAAAAAAAAAAATATATATATATATATATAAAAAAGAGATTGGTTCTTATTCATATTAGCAATAACAATTATTAACGACTATTATTATTATTGTCATTATTATTATTATTATTAACAGAAAAATTTAAGGTATATAAATGAGAACACTATTTACAGTATAAAATTAATTGCTATGTATTTTACAGATGAGCAGTGTAATAATGTGCACATGTGCGTGGCGTAGCTGGTGATGATGGGGGTCAGGGGTCACCACTGTCCCTCAGTCTGTGGCAGGCAGCTGTATACTGAGCTGCCAGGTTAGTGCAGCACCCGTCCTCTCCGAGGAGGATTTTTAATATTTGAGACTCAGGTAGGGCTTGAAATTTTGGATGTTTCGTTTCGAATTTAGTGAAAAATGCCTCTCTAATGTGCCTGTATCTGTGGCACTGAGTGTGGAAGTGCAGTTCTGTCTCCACTCGCTGTTGGCTGCAGTGGGAGCACAGCCTCTCCTCCTGGGGCAGCCAGGTTTGCTGCCGCCGGCTGCTCTCTATAGCGAGGCTGTGATCGCTCAGTCTGTACATTGTCAATGTTTTCCGTAGTTCATAATTCTTCACAGTGGTCAGATATTCTGCCACTGTGTACTGTCGATTTAGGGCCCGGTAACATTCTAATTTTTTTTTTTTTTTAAGTTTGTGTCTTCCAATGGGTGATATAATTCTGTTTTTGTTGTTGTATAATTTGGTCGATTCGAATTGTTGCTTGTGCTGTGGGGCTGTCCTGAGGCTGGATGGTGTTAGGTGGTGTCAGTGAGCTGAGCCTCAGGACCAGCTGTGTGAGGGGACTCTTCTCTGGGCTCAGCTCTTGGCTCTGCAGGGCTTTAAAATGGCATGAGTGGGGGTCGCTGTTTTTGAGATGTTTCCAGAATTTTATTGCCCTTTTTTGAATCTTTATCAGTAATGGATATTTGCCCAATTCTCTCTCTCCATCACTCTCTCTCCTGCTCTCACCACTCTCTCCATCACTCTCCGAATAAATTACCCTTTCAATTCAAATTAGCTTCATTGATAAGACCATAAATCCAGAATAGCCAAAGTGTCAAAAAACTACATAAATCAAACATATGTATAATATCTACATCTCTGTCAATAGATTTGACGTGGTTTATGGCATGAGGTACGTCACATTGACAGGAAATATGCAAAACAGTGTAACAGAAAAATTATAGCATGAGTGACAATTCATGTCTCACAGATGAAACTGAGATCAAATAAAAGAATCAGAAATAATTCAGCTTTTATTTTCTCTCTCATACTTTCCCTCCCTCCCTCTCTCTCTCTCTCTCTCTCTCTCTCTCTCTCTCGCTCTCTCTCCTTTCTTACAGGGGGCTCTCCCTCTATCACAGAGTAGACCAAAGAGACGGAGCTCATCGAGAGATGATGATTTCATTAGTGACAGATGGCGCAGGCCGCGTTACGACTCGAGAGGATTGGAGGCTGATGGGAAAACGCCAGCAGATGTGGGTGAATTCTGGGTAATTTACTTCCCTGTAAGTGATCATTTCCGTCACCCCCCTCGGTCTCCTCTCTCTGACTCTAATCATCTCTCTCTCTTCCCCTCCGTCCATCAGCGCATCTCCCCACTGTACCCCTCTTTCTCCGCGAAATCTGCATCACATCCAGGCTGCACCTCCGTTGTGATCGAGGGCAGAGGTCACCGACGGATGGAGCCGCAGAGGAGAACCGTAACATTATAATGACAGCACAAGTAATTTGTGCAAATGATCAATTGTCACATTACACGACTAAAATCAGAATATTCAGAAGAAAGAAAAAAACTTCTCGGGATTATGAAAATAACGTACAGGGTTTAAGGACATGAAAAGAAATAATAATAATGCTGATTTTTTTGGTGAGGCGTGAAATCAAATTCAAACGCGGCTCACTTGCGCCGAGGGATCGCCCTAATGTTAACGCGATGGAGAAAAGATATTTTCCAACATAAAAGTGATTAGCACAATGATTAACCGACAATTAGCAACAGAGCTCATTCATTATCCCACACTGTCTGAAACAGGCCCACAGAGACTGTCGCACGCCGCCCTCCTAAACTCAACATCTCCCACTCAGTCTCAGGAAACGGTTTTCTCTCGGACTGCAGTGAATGCTGAGAGTGATTTCTGACAGCTCAGGGGGGCTGGGGTTCGAGACTGCAGGCCTAATACAGCCAGCGTGCAGCTCAGGGCTGTCAGAGGTATAAAAGCCCTTCAGTAACCTCACCTTATAACACATGATCACTCAATCACTAATCAGCAGAATGACTGGCTAATGTGTTTTTAGCTGCCATTATTGCTCGTCGAGACAAAAGTCAGCAGGAATTTTCCCGATACACACTTTAATGACGCCATAAAACATCAAAACGTCTTTCTGAGATTCTGAATTATTGTAGCAAATAATACAGCAGTTCCATCAATTTATTGGCTTGGCTCATAAAGCCATTTTTCATCAGTTTGATAACACAGGAGACATTCTGAATGAGTGATGTGCCACCTGTAATTAATTTACACTGCTGAAAAATATCCAAAAACAGGAGATGAAATACAAACAGTTTCAGATTTTTTTCCCCCTAATTAATTGCTTGAATTATTGCCTTCCATACAAAAGCGAGTACGATGTACAGCTCATCCGTGACACCTTCATCATGTCTTCGCTCATATTTTCTTAACAGTTTTAGGCCAAATGCTGGTCTTGACTCTACAGTGAGTAAAATGCGAGATCGTTAATCGTGCAAAAGGGGCGACTGCAGGGCTTCTGCGTCTCGGTCAGCGCAGCGCTGCTGCAGGTATCGTGAGGACATCTTACATCTCTCCTTCTCCGCACCTCCCCCCTCCTCATCCTGCTTTGTTTCAAACTCCCTCCTTCTCTCCTCCCCCCATCCTCACACTCATCCTTCATTTATCTCCATCCATCTCCTCTCCTCCCTCACCGCATTAATCTTTCTCTCTCCAGCACCCCACCCCGCGCCTCTCCCCCCCCTTTCTCCTCTTCCTCCCTCTCTCTCTATCCTTTACTCCTCGGCTCTTTCGCTCGCCCCCCCCACACCTCAGCCTGCCGTTCTTCTTCTCTAATTCTCCCTGCCGCCACACAGTCAGAGCCCGATAAAGTGTTGCGCCTGACTCTCCAAAGTTGGTCTGAATCCTCCCTGACAGAGTAAATCCGGCTCCACTCGACTCTAAACTCTGCTCTGAATCCCCCTCCCTCCCTCTCTCTCTCTCTCTCTCCCTCCCTTCCTCCCTCCCTCCCTCCCTCCCTCTCCCTCCCTCACCCACTCTCGTCTCCAAGTTACCTCAGATTTGGGCAGAACCTCGTGAAAGTGCAGGAATAAAAACAACAGCAGATTGCAGCTCCTAACGCCTGCGGCGGTGGGTTTCAGAGCTCTGATTGGGGACCACATGGTGGGCGCTGGATTTTCACGCCACAAGCAACACAAACTGCGGAGTATGAACCCCACTGTAGGTGCAGCTCACCCCAAAAAGAGCAGGGGGTTACCCCAGGAACCTCTCCTGTGACACACGCCTCCCTCATCAGCTCTCCGCCCCGAGCGGAAACAGCAGCTGAGGTCAGCGAGACGCGCATCTCCACGCGAGGCCTTCAGCTAATGGACTCACTGAGAATCGCTTACACAGCTAAACGACACTCTTTTCTACACAAGCCTTGTTAACAGCCAGATATTAACTGAAGCCATTAAGACTGGGACGCAGTCCAAAGCTACAATGGTAGAGTACCACTGGGGAATCCGGCCCACGACTGAGGAACTGCACGTCCTGAGTCCAATTCGTGACACCGCCATTAAACACGTCGATTTTATAACTTGGCACAGAAGGTCAGGAGCATTACGGTCACAACAATTGGGCTCGACGTGAGAACTAAGAGCTCCTGCCACAGTAATCATCACCGGCGTCAGCGAGTGAAGACATTACGAGATGCTTTTTGCAAGAGCAAAGCAGAGCATAGCGCCAAATGAAGCAATTAGCACTGGCTTTTAGGCTGGTCGAGAGTTTTCATTTTCCCGTACTGCATCCAGTACTGTATTAAAAGAAGGCATCGGTATTATTGCGCAGCAGTTCAAAAGCAGGCGGAGAATATTGACAGCCAGTCCCCAGTACTGGGGAAGAATTTGACAGCACTGCTGGGTGAAAGCTGAACCAGACAGCCGTCCGAGTCTCATGTCCAACAATTTGCAAATAACCTGTAATAATAATCCATGCACATGTGCAGTAATCCTACATCAACCGGAATCTACACCCATAGTCACACCAGCTTCATCTACGCATCACTGGCAGCAAACTCCACCCAGACGTCACCTGCATTACATCATCAACAGGCGCAGTGCTGCACACCTGCTGTTTATTCAAGCAATTATCCAATCAGCCAATCACGTGGCAGGAGTACAGTGCATAATGTCATGCTGACACCAGTCAGAAACTTCAGTTAATGTTCAAATCGCGTGTCAGAAAGAGGAGAAACTGATCTCCGAGAGTTTGATCATGGCGCAGTTAGTGGGGACAGATGGGCTGAGTGTCTCTGACTGCTCGTCTCCTGAGAGTTTAACACACAACCGTCTCTACAGTCTGCGTTTAACATTGAGCCAGCGAGAGCGTCTCAGGGCCAGTCACACACTGAGGCTCTGCTTTCACTGTAAAGCACAAATATGAAATTAAATGCACTGGTAAAATCTCATGAGTGAGCGTCGCCTTTCCTTTATCGAACACACATGATAGAGCACGGACACACGCAGAGTGCAACAGCCAATGAGCTCCTTCCCACAGGCGCCGTTCGAAGTCCACAGTTCTCACGTCCATAACTTTACAACTTTGAATGATTGAAAATCAGCATATGGCCACGAAAGGCCAAAAAGTAGGAATACTGTATCTCTAGATAACTGACAGAATGAAATATTTTTGTACAAAAAGTGTTTAAATTTTATAACCTAATTTTGGCAATGAAATAACCTAGCTGTACAAAAATCAGTATCCGGTAAACCAGCGGTGTCTGTTGACCACATCTGGCAGAGGTTCTAAATCGCTATTTTACATGGGCGAGCAAGACATGGGCGTCTCAAACACACCCCGACTGCTGCAGAACGCTGGGTCCGTCCTGAGGAAAGAGCAGCCACTTTGAGCTATGAAAACCATGATGTTTTAAAGCAGAGACACGCATAACAGCTGAAGGTGAAGAAGCGAGGATGAGAGAGGGACGGTGTGGGGGAGGCCCCTCTCTTCGAATGGTCAGGGGCTGCAAGGATGTGTCCAGAGAGAACAGCAAATATCTAATATATTCCCTTTAGTTGGCCGAACTCAAATAAATACAGCACCTGTAAAGCCACAGACTCAGCGCCTTCAGGGCTCAGAGTGAACAAACTGACCTTCTCATGTCACTCTGACCCCAAAATACTACAGTAACACCACAGCAGTATCTGCGTCAGCAGGGATAAGAGGTAAACGGTGAGTTTGATGCCCCAATTCAATCACCTATCATTTTTCTCTCTGACAAGCAGGTAAACAGCAGCTCTGACTGTTTCTCTACTGAGAACATCACTGATGTCGCTCCACCGTACTGAGGAAATACAGTTTTGCTCTTAATATACAAAGCGCATGTTAAGCATGCGTACAGACAGAAAGACATGCGCGCATGCACACAACACACACACAAACACAACACACAAACACACACATACACAACACACACAAACACACACACACACACAGACACACAACACACAAACACACACATACACAACACACACAAACACACAACTCACACAACACACAAAACACAACACACACAAAAAAACGCACCTTGAAATTTACAAAGTGCCATCAAACCGGTCACATAGGGACAGCAGCACAAACGAAAGTATTACATGTACACACACACACACACACACTCACTCATACACACACACACACACACTCATACACACACACACACACACACACACTCATACACAGCCCCTGGAACGGTGCAGACATAAGCGCACTAACTGCTCAGCATTCTCACACACGTGTGGGCAGTAGCTGTTGAAAGGAACACGCAGACACGCAGCACACGGACATGTGACCCTCTCATTCTCTCTCTGATCACATGACAAATCGACTCTCACGCACACGATTCGCTGCAGGCCTCTCATGCACCTCGAAAGCCGTACAGAGAACAGAGGCCTTCTGCGCACCACGAGCACCAGATCAATGCGGGGAGAGAAAAGAGCATTAAAGTGCAGATCAATGTAACGGATTAATCAGTGAGTGAAGACCTCCAGGCTCTGATTAGCAGAGACAGACACAAGCATGGGGGTGTCGGCCAGCGTAAGAGGGGGGAACGGTTCCAGTATTCCCACGTAATTAATCGCCCGAGATCAGGAATCACCCGCGGGGCGAGCAGTTCTCCGTCAGTAACCCCGCCCCCGCGTGCGGACGGCCCTGATGCCTTCTGTGGTCCGACCCCAGGGGTTTAGCGACAGGTGAGATACAACTCAACACAACCTCAGCACTGACCGCTGTTACTCCTGCTGCCGTAGCGTCATATGCCCTATAAGTCGATATTCAACCCCTGCAAGCAACTGATCGTATTTGACCTTGACCTTCGACCAGATGACCACCAAAACCTAATTATTTCAGCTATCCTCCGTGGTGGGTTACATGTCTGATTTGGTGAAAATCCCTCCATAACATCAGCAGATATAGTTCAGACAGTATATTTGTGATGGACAGACAGACAGACAGTAAGTAAACCGAATGCCTCCTGACCTCAGTGTGCAGCTACAGTATGATCTGAAGGTTACAGGCTTAAAAGACCCTGCAGTGACCCTAACCATGACCCAGCTCAAATACAGATACACTGGAAAAGTAAAATGCGCAATAGTACAGATAGCGTTATTAAACAGACCAGTGCGTGCAGGAGGGATTACACGCATTGTGCGGAAGGTTCTGAGTGGCTGGTACATGAAGGCCGTCGGCAGACCTGCGGAGCACAGACTCGGGCGCAGAGGACTATTGATTTTTGAGGCAGAGATGAAAGACTCGATCTTTGCCTGTTTTCACAGTGTGTTATTATGTCGTGACGAGGCCCTTCAGCTTTTGAGCCGTGGGGTGAGACGACCGACTGAGCACCTGTACTCAACCGCCCTGCAAATACCCATGATGCCACAGTTCGCTCGACTTTGAAAGACTGCAGGCGAATTAGAGACTCACAAACCCACCGATCACTTTGACGAAGTAGGCGTCAGCCTCAAAGTTGTTCTTCAGGGCGTGGATGGCCAGGTCGCCTTTGGGCCCGCCCTTCTTCAGGACGATCATGTCCAGGATACCCTGCGAAACAGAGACTCGATTAACCTCCCGCAAAACGGAGGAGAGGGGAGGGGTGGGCTTTCAATTCTCGCCGTTCCGCTGAAATGCTCCATCTCAGGAGAAAATGATGATCTTTTTATCCCGACAGCGGGGCCTAATTGTCTGAGTCTTTCGCAAGATTTTAAACTCAATTACAGAAAAAAAGGAGATTGGATATTGTAATGATTGGATATTGTAATGATTTCTCTCAGTGAAATGAAATGGCCTGGGCCGACCATGCTGGTGCATGCAGAATCTGAAATCAGGGAGCCAACGGTAATGGTTATTGAGACGTGTCTGCGTCGCCGGGCGAATGAGGTCACAGTGGGCCAAGATGGCAGGACCTCGCTCCCCCAGCCCCGCCCCCACACCACACTCCTTCAGATGGAGATGCAACGGTTAAGAGGCACAGTAAACTCGCCCAGTCGGAGCGATTACAGCGCAGTGACAGATGCACGGCAATTAAACAAGCCCCTAGTGTAGAGGAGCAGGTGTGGCGATAATGCGTGGCTCGACCTGGATACAGGTTTTTGTGTTTGAAGAATACCCGTCCGCCTGGTGTGACTGTTGTCTGAACGAGACTGCCTGTGTCCACACATACGTGTGCGGGTGTGTGTCTGAGCACGTGTGTGGGTGTTCGCCTAAGTTTCTGGCGAGTGCACATGCATCCACATGCGTGTTTGTGCGTTCACATTAAAATGACATATTGAGTTCATATTCATATTGAGTGAATCACAGGCGTTTTTCTCCAGAGAGGGATGAGAAACAGGTCGGGCCGGGAAATGGACAGTTTTAATTAAACGGAGAGCTGGCCCAGGGGGGTTTCAGCAGCTACTTACGTCTTCGTAGATGTCAAAGAAGGTGGCGACTGCAGCTTCCTGTACGGAGCCGAGGTCAGCCTGATCCCAGAGGACCCGGAACATTCTGCGAGCCCCCATGCAGCTGCCGTTGTAGCAGGCAACATTCTCCAGCAGGAAGGCCCTCTGACCACTGCAAGGCGAGCACAGGCACAGATTCCACAAATTTATTCCACAAATACCGCCCTCCAGCTTCCTCATAACCACTCCACGCACACAAACACACACACACACACACACACACACACACACACACACACACGCACGCACCCATTTTAATTCCGACTGTCTGGGTAGCAGAAGGTGACTGGTCAAAATGTATGTCTCATCAGAACCAGGGCATGTTCAAACGTGCGTTATGTACAACCAGACAGCTTCCGTTGGCTGGATTTCAACAGAAACCCCCCCCATAACCTCCCTCAGTGAGTAGAAGTGCATCATGGGAAAACAAAGCTCTTTGTAGAACACGCATCAAAAACTGGAGACAAAGAAGGAAATTGGATGCGTTGTGTGTTTCGAGCGCAGAGAACAGGAAAGCAATCAATCTGCTCTCCGCTGGGTTGGGAAGGAGAGCGGGTAAAACACCGCGCAGGCGGGGAAGAGGGCTGTCCGCACTTTTGGATTTTCACTTCCTGTGCCGCAGCCCTTGAATGTGAATTCCGCACCTCGGTATTGATTTTTCTTCCTACTGATTTTTATCTGTCCGTCCGGAGGTTTCTGATAAGACGGAAGCGGGCAGGTTAGCTGCCTCAGATCTGGCGCCAGGCCTTTCTAAAAATAGAGGGAACATGAAGGCTCTCCGCCCCTCCTTTTCACCACCGCCGTTTCCACATTATTTCCAGCACCGGGAGGAATCGCTCAACTCGGCTCTGCGGCGTGTAGCCGATCGCTAACGGCAACAAGGTCACCAGGGACGGCCAACGTTACGGGGACCGCAACGCATGAGGGGATGGAGGGAGAGAGGTGAAAAAGAGTAAGAAAAGGGAGGGATGAGTGGAGAGAGAGAGGGAGGGAGAAGAAAGGGATGAGAAGGGAGAAATGACAGAGGGATGAGTGGAGAGGGAGGGAGAGAAAGAGAGGAAAGATGGAGGGGTGAAGAGAGGAAAGAGGGAGAAAAGGCGATGAATGGATGGAGAGGGTGCGAGAGATGCGGATGAAGAGGCAGAGAAAGAGGAAGAGGGGTAGAAAGACAGCAACAGAGATAAAGAGAGAGGGAGAGATGGAGTGAAAAAGAGAGAGACAGACAGAGAGCTGCCATTATTTTTGTAAGCAGGAGAAATGGTCTCATCCTCGCCTCCACAGCTCTGTACCCTCTTCCATCATCACGAGGACTGCTGTGGGGCCCCCAGCAGAGAGCCCAGGGGCCCCTTACAGGAGAGGAACTGGAAGGAAGAGGGGCAGAGATTTAGGGAATGGAGAAACAAACGTAAATGTGAAAAGCACAGGGGGGATTGAGAGACAGTGAGCTCATATTTTCTCCTCATCTGTCAGAAGGAGAGACTTCAGCCCAGATGAGCTCAGACTGAGCCTGAGGATAAATGAGCAACATTACGCAGCTCCATTAGGACGGGCGAACGACTCCATCTTCCATTGCCTGTGCTTCTTTAATTCCCTCAGAAGTTGGCTTTGTCTATTTGCTGCGAAATTGCGCTCATTTGTTGGCGGCGGTTGCTTTGTTCGCCTCGACGCTGGGTTAATCTGCACGCAGTTAAATTACACTTTTTTATTGGCTGCTGTTGTTGTGTTCGCTGGGATGTGGGTTTAATCACGGCCAATCAAAGGTAGTGCCGTTAGATCGGCTGAGATTAAGCCAACTCGCCACTGAAAAGCCCATAAAAGGCACTCTAGCATCACCGTTGTGTTTTCAGCAGTGTTAGCAGCTCAGATTACACACTTTGCTGCAATGACCAACGTTCTTATTGCACGATCTTCCCACCTCGGAGCACAAACGAAATGCCATTATCGACTGTAATCCCCCACCGATTGGGCCTGGCCCAGAAATACATTACTTTAATGTCAATCAAATGCCTCCGTTACCTAAAGGCCCAGCCGAGGGGAAATAACCTTTCAAATCAGCCCTTTAAGCCCAGCGCCTTCACTGCAGTCGGAAGCAGAACTCAATAGCGACGCGCTGTTTATCCGCGCTGTCCACTGGGACCGGACAGACCGAACCGGGCCTCAGGTTCAACCAGGGAGACAGAGTGGGCCTCATCTCCTGTAGAACCGGTGCTGGACGGGTTCCCCCGGGTGAGGGACGTGGACAAGACAGGGAAGTTTGAGAAGTTCGAGAAGTTAGGCGAGCAGAGCTGCATTGTTATTCATGGCCTGTGCAGCGGGGCTCGGCTCAGACCGCTTATCCCAGCTCTTACGACCCCCATCTCATCTGCACTTACTGAGGGGAGTCTGCGGGAAATTACACCAGCGCTGATAACACACACTTTAACTCAGGATAGAGACACCTTCACAAACACACACACATTCTCAGCACACACACTGACACGCTTCATCCCAGAGTGCACACTCCCAAACTTAGACACACATGGTTTTATTTCCACACCCATGGCTCGAGACTGACGCACACAGGTTCAAATTTGAACCCAGTGCACAGACAGGCACATAAACACGTGGGTACCTCACATAAAACCAAACACGTACCTTACATTTGCAAAGCAAGCAATTCTGTAAAACTGAAAAGCACTACATGACTGTGTCATTTCAAACAAAACTGAAGGTATTAATGAGCTTACTGACCATGTCCATGTCTAGACACTGAGAAAATGAATGCAGCAGGAATGATAGCGAAACAGGGGCAAAAAAATGCAAGGGACACATGCACAGCATGTGCTCCGGTTTCCCAGCATGTCAGTGTCCAAATTCTACCAGCCATTCAAAAGATTAACATTGATTCTTTGGCTGCTGAGGGAAACAAATATACAAGCCACTTGGATATTTTACCAGCATTTGGCTGGTGGCTGGTGCCAAGTTGTCGCCCTGCTCATTATCTCACGACGCACAATAATGACAAGGCAAGAGCTCATAAAATATGCCTCCTGATTGAATCTTGGACTGTGCTCCAACCAGGAGTCGCCCAACCACTATGCTCCTGCAGCTCAGCAGGATGCCACTCGGACACCGCAACGCTCCCTGCTCAACATGTGCCGTGTGTCTAGCTTACGGCGAGCGTCCGTCGCCGGGTCAGCAGAGTCACAAAATCGCAGAGCAGCGAACAAGCGAATGAGCTGCGGCTGCAGAGGGAGGTGAAGAACAAGCCCTTTCCTCACCTGCACCCTCGCTGTGGAGACAGAGGGTCGGCGCGGAGACCGAGGGCCGCTGTGATGCAGGAGACAGGGATGCGAATCGGGCCCCTTTGGTGACTCTGGATGCTGAGAAGGACTTTTGGGGACTACAGGGTTATTCAAGCAGAGACTGAGAGCTCAAACGGTGAGGTGTACAGTATCTTTCACAACAGAAAGACTTCAGAAGCCACTGCAACAAACTCACTATTCAGTGTCACTGCACAAAAATAGGCACTTCCCTACGAAAAGAGTAAAAGTACGGAGTGTACGCTGACCAGAGGATTTTTGCTGCTGCCATTTTAGGATTGGCCCATTTTTTCCCAGGAGTATAAATACAAGCTCAGGTTCTGCAGGAGCATAAACACAAAAACAAGAGAAAATAGCCAATGCAATGGAAAGAAGTGTTTTCATAAAGTCATCTTTGTTGCCTTAACCCCTTTCTGCAGACGTAGACGCCCGCATCTATAGACCTGCAAATTGGAAGCACGCTGTTACTGTACTCGATCACTCAATGGCACCCCCGGATCAGTTATTGAATGTTCACAAGCAAGCAGACCTCCAACGCTGTTCTGAATATGGGGAAGTTCACTCCACGCCCGGTTTTTCAAGAGCTGCATGAATTAAACTCCTCAGCTAAGCCTGATGTGCAAACTGGTCAGTATCCTTGCCTATAGTATCGATCCAGCAGTTTAAAAAAACGATATCTTGACACAGAAAAAATCGTTATCCTCTGTAGCAACCAGATAAGCCACAGTGAGCCAACAGTATTCCAAGTAATGGATCAGAAAAATCAGTTTTCTGCGGCAAAAAAATCGACATGGTTAATTACAGTCGTCACATACAAAAAAATTCGTAGTTCCCTACCGTGGATTTACGCGCAGATCCATTCATTGACAAATTCAGCGCTTCTTTATATCCACCCGAGTACTGGCGTTGATAGCCAACCACTCAACCATACGCTCAAGCTCTTCTACGTAATTGGATAGTTACACTTCATGCCCTGTGAAGCTACCCTGGTAAAAATGTATTGATTGGCTCGTTACTTATCCAATTCCCGAGTGTTTAAGCATTTTAGAGTAAGTGAAACTAATTGATTGGACAAACAGAGAGCATACAAACCTATGCGTATCAGCAGGCTCGGTTGTATCCTGTCTACGTTATGCACATTACGCGGTTAAAATAGACGCGATTTATAGAAAACGCGTTCGCAAAACTGGCCTTGAAGTGTCCAGTTACATTTACAGGATTTAAATGAGATAAGGATATGGTCAATTGGAATTATTTAGAATGAAACAGGACCGGAGGGTTCCTGCTATTGGATCGGTCTCTGGAGAAGGGATTCATGAGAAAGGTGAGGCTGCTACTTTGTTATTTGTTGTTGTTGTTGTTGTTTTTGGAATGTATACGTACTCAACAAAGTCGAATGTCGAAGTTTTTTTCCTGTTTAAAACGCGAACTGCCCGTGCATTTGGATGGACCCCCTGGTACGTTCATTGCACGTTTCTTTTGAATCCAGGGAGGCAATGGATTGTTCCCTGAAAGTGGAGTGTCTGTTCTGTTAAAATAAGGTATATTTCAGAATTCAGATATTACTGAGTTAGTGAGTTGCACTTGTTCCTTATAAGTAATGAAATGAGTTTGTGAGCTTAGAAGAGGGGACTGGTAGCTTTCATTACAGGGTGAATGTTCTAACCGTTTAATAAGAAGTTTATTTAATGCGTGTTTGTGCTGGCTTGGGGCACTTTGAAGTAAAATGGCCAAAACTCTAAACTTTATTATGGAGAAAAGGCATGTTTTGTGTTTGGAGTGGTTACTGGTGACCATTGATATTCAACTGCCCTGAGATTGATAAATTCATACTAAACTCAACCAGAAAATCATTTGTTCTTATTAAATTTCATGCCTTAAAACTTTATTTGTGTTATATACATGATTTTTTTATGATTTGACAGGACTTCATTTTGAGACTTCGGGGAGACACTTGGGTAGCTGTATAATTTGGCTAAAAGCATGTAGGTAATCTAGAATGTAATGTTGAAGATGAATTGTACTTGTGGTCAAGGAGTTTATGATCCCAGAAATGTATAGTTTTAAGCCCCAGCAGTTTTTCAATCCTCAGAATTATTTTTTTTTGCGATTTCAATGGTGAATTCTCATGAAGATTTTTTATGTTTGCAGCTCATTTTCTCTACCATAATCATGAAAATTAACTGAAATACTATGTAATTCTAAATGCTGTAAGTGTCTTTTCAGAATTGAGCCACATTTTTCCTCTTTATGAAGCTTAAATCTTGAATTATACAGCATTAAAGTGGGTAACCCAAAAATAGCCAAATTTGGCTTCTGCACAAAGGGGTTAAAGTGCCGGATAACAACTAACAGGACACTTTTCTCCATAAACAACATACAGGTAAATTAATCATCAATCAAACTATGACAATATGAGCCACTTTTGGGGAACCTTTGACAGAGGCAGCAGTGGTGGGTACAGCTGAACCCCCTTTTAAACCAGTGAACTCAAGCTGGTTTTCCAACATCGCTTCCTTGGCTCTGCTCTCAGATGGCAATAAATGCGCAGCGGCAGTATGACACAGACATGTGTGTGGAAACCTTCTCCCTTCCCCTACCTCCGGAGTAGCATGACGAGAGGTGGGCTCCGCTAAAATGTATAACTGCCACCATGTTACACATCACATTAACGGCCCTCTTTACGGTTCTGTGCCTCCTGTTTCACGTCCCTCGATACCTCTCTGCAGCTATTTGTACGTCATATTGACGGACTCCAATGATAAGGCTACTGCCTGCTTGTCAAACAGCAGGAAGCGGCGCTAACGAGGGTCACGCTAATGTCATGTGGTGCTGGGCAGCCGAGACTCTCTCTGGGGCAATGTGTGGCCCACGGGAGAGCGAGGGTCCGTGCCAGACAGGCACACAAGAGAGGGGTACGAGACAGAGTTTGCTAGCGGATTCCAGAGGTGTTTACATAATCGCAGAGCTGCACTGTATAAGGAAGATCAAGGATGAGAGAATTATACAGACTGGTTCAAAAGTATTTGGACAACAAACTCATTTGAAATTGTGCAAGCCACTGCGATGGATTTGATCTGAAACAATCAAGAGGCAGTCGTGTGGTGACGTGAAAGTGCCGACTTTCAACTTTACGTTAACGGTTTTCTCAAACATGTTGATTGAACCGTGCGGGAACTACAACCACTTTTATTCACAACTCTCCCAATTTAAGGCCTCAAAAAGAACTTGACAAACAAACATAAACATAAATTGAATTGCCATTTTTAATATGTGACCTGCCCACCTGAAACCATTAGATACCCGGTGGACTATACCTGCGTCTCACATTCAGGGTTTAAAAAGATTAAACATAAAAATAAAGCAAAAGTTGGTCAGCAGTATGGAGGAAATCGCTTGGGGAAATCAACCTTTGCCTCCCCGGGAGCGACGTGCAGCTGATTTCCAGCATCCAGCCATCGTCAGTTCGCGCACCCTGGAAATACCAGCAAATCACTTCTTGCCCAGGCAGCATTAAAGAGACTAGGAAATTACCTGTGGCGAGAATAATTTCGACTGTGCGAGCATCGAGATGGAAATACAGCAGTTACATTTGTAAAGGGCTATGCCACACCTTCATCCCTAAGAGGAAGGGGAGTTTTGCCTGGTATGGGGTTGGTGGAGTGTCCAAAGTAGAATGGTTTGGTTGGAGCTTACTGGTTAGTTGAGGACTTCTCTGTAGACAACATTGTCTGTGTATGTGCCTTGTTTGTCAGGAAACTGTCCATTGACTTTTGACCCCAGTGACCTTGATTTCTCGTGACGACCTACGGTTTGACCTTTGACCCTCGTGACCTTGACCTTTGACGGAAAGGACCTCTCGCGGTCATTTCTTGTGACGACCTACGTCCAAATACCAACTTTCATGAAAATCTGTCCAGGGATATGGGAGATGCGAAAAATTGACCTTTGACCCCAGTGACCTTGACCTTTCAAAAAACTAACCCCTCAAGGACAATTTCAGGGACAACCTACATAGACCCACCAAGTTTGGTGAAGATCTGTCAGAGGACCTCGGAGGAGTAGGGGAACAAACAGACAGACAGACAGACAAACGTTCCTCAAATTACAGTATGATATTTTCACCACATGACTATGGCACTGGCAGTGCTAATATTAGCTTTGAGGCTAATGCGCTACATTCATCCAGAATTCCAGACCACCCTCCTGTTTCCTGGGGACAGTGCTGTGTGGGACAGGATGACAGCTGAAGGGAGGGGGTGTTGTGGATGGAGGTTTAATTCACACTGCGGCCGGTCAATCTAATTTTCAGAGATAGCAAGGTTTACCCAATTACAGCTTGCCCACCGTCCGGCGAATTCCCAGTGTTTCACTGGATTACATGAGAGAGTTACTCTCCTCTGCAGAACAAAGTCTCCCCAGCGAGGGAGGAATGAGCCGCAAGTGCAATGAGCGCACATGGAGAGGACAAAAAAGAATGAACCACCGTCAAAGAACTGCCGTTATTACAGTGATGCCGGGATCGCAGGCTCGGTTCCTGGCCAATGCCTGCGACTTACAGTTGATCGTCCTCAGCAAGCAGCTCAGAAGAAGTTACTTTTCAGCCTCCTTCGCTTCTTTTGCAGCCACACGGCAAATTATGCGACATTTTGTTTTTAATTTATGTAATATGCTTGTTATTGAACCCAAACTGTGAGCACCAGGGGTTGCAAGAGTTGCATGTCACTCCCAGGGGTTGGCTTTGAGGAAACACCGCCTCGGTTCACTAACAGAGTCCGAGGGGCTTTTCTGTCGCTCACTGTGCTGCTGTGAGGCCCGAGTCAAAGGCAAACGGAGGCAAAAATAAACTCATCTCGTTAAAGTATGACTGCGGCTGAGCAGAATTCCTGAAAGTGATGTTCTTTACAGCATCGCAGTGTCTGTGCCGTGTGACAGAACATCACAGACGTCACACTGATGGAGACAGACAGACAGAAAGACACAAAGGCCTATTTTAATCAATAATGAGAAAAGGCTCTGAGAACAAAGATGGATTTCTGCTTCGGTCGAGTCGCGGGGAGACTGTGGGGGGATGAGACTGCAGTGATATACATGAGAGAACTGATACTGCAGCCCGGTATAAACAAATACAGGAGAAAACGATTATGACCAAAGGAGAAGCCTTTTCATAAAGTTCTCTTTAGGGGCCTAAAAAATGCCTGAAAAAAATGACATCACTGTATTTAACCCTTAGAGCGCTAAATGCAACTACTGTCACTCAATGATGTAAGATATCAAAATCAAAGCTGTTGAAATCCATCAAATGGTGACTTGCTCGTTAAAATAAGTCACCACACAGGTTCAACAGCACAAGATAATTAAATTCATACATTTTTTAAAATTTATTCCAGCACTCTAAAGGTTCATCAAAATGAAAAGAGGATGACATAAATTTGTTTGCAAATAAGACGACAATTTTTTTCTTCCTCTAATGACAATGTACAGTAAGTCAAATCAGGATGTGCAATTCAGCGCTCAAACGAACGCACACACGCAATTACTCAAACGAAAATTAGAGTCCCTTTTGAGGCTGACAGGTGTGTGATCTTGCTGATGGAATCTGGGAGCTTAAAGGCTCTGATGCGAAAGCTCTTTTGTTGAAAAGTGGCCCCAGTGGGTCCCGGGGACAGGGCCTAAACACGAACGCGCTCTTAAACATGATCTGTATCGACAGGAACACAGAGAGGAGACTGACGCAAACTGTGATGTATTCATCACCGCAGTCATTCTGTGTCGGAAAAATGGCTGTGAGGTCATGCAGGAAAAAAGGAAAAAGACTTGCGTGTGTGTGTGTGTGTGTGTGTGTGCGCACGCGCGCGTGATTTCTCACTTTCTCACATTAACTTCCCCATTTCTCATGCACCAGGAAAGTTGAAAGTAGATTGAAAATTATTCCTAAAAAAGCTGTTAATTTCAATTTTTGAAAATTAAAACTTTGGCCAAGTGGTGCTACAGCAAAGGTCATGAGGTGACTGACATCAATAACTGCCTTTCTCCAAGCACCAGAGATGATCGCAATGATTCCCACCAAAGCCGTTTGGGTTACTGCATTCAGAAATGTCACATTTGTCCGAGTGGTGGCGCTACAGGAAAGATTGCAGGGTCACAGAAAACTATACGGTCCAATCTGCGTGGCTGCGCCACGAATCAAGTCCGTTGTGATTCTCGTAAAACATCAGATAGTTTTCTCACAGACAAAAAAGACCAACAGTGGTGGCAGGATCAAACCTGATTCCATATAATCCTAGAAAAACTCAGTTTTGGGGATAAAATCACCGCAAACCAGAACATAAACAATCCCGTGTGTGTAGGGAGAGAGAGAGAGAGGGCAGTGGCCGGAGGGACACACACACACGTGTTTATATTCTCAAGAGTGAGTGAAAGCTGAATAGAGAGGGGCTGGTGAGCCGCCCAACAGCTGAAGTTAGCGCCTAGTGAACGAAATGCCACAACAAACCATCACAGCAACCACTGTTGTGTCTGAATCTCTATTTTCAGGTGAAGGAGTGTGTGTGTGTGTGCGGGGTGTGTGTGTGTGTGTGTGTGTGTGTGTGTGTGTGTGTGGGGGGGGGTGCACGGAGGAGGCAGTGTTTACACTGCGACAGCTGCTCTTTACATCAAACCGATTCCTCTTCCTTCTGTTTCACGTGGGCGGTTGCGTGGGAGGAGCCGGCAGCGACCTCACCATTACAACCCAGCAAAGGCTCATCACTCTCGTCTCAAGCAGGAAGTCATGCAGTGAGTGACAGCTGGAGGCGGGGAACAGAGATCCTCGGGGGCGACTGAGGGATTAAAGGTGGAGGAGGAGCCCATCCGATGGGGAGACCTGGGGTCGGTGTCGCCTCCCAATCGTATCCTGAAACGGTTCCCCTCGCTCCAGCAGCCTTGTGGATTTGTGGTTCCGTCTCCTTTAATTGATTAATTGTCTCCTTTTACCTCCCGCCCCTCTCCTGCTCTCAGGTCCTCCTCGCCCTCTTACTGTTGTCATGTGTGTAGGTGTTTCTCCTGCTCTATCAGCTGTCGCTGGATTTTTCTGTCTGTTTTCTGTCTGTCAGAGGCCTTCAAGCCATGAAACTTTTTTTGAGCATCATGCTCGCTTTTGTGCTGGTAATTAAACCAAATTAAACTTCAGTAAAGTCATTTGAGCCATTTATTAGAGACACCATCTCCCTGCTCTCCTGTGGTCCCCTGGGAAGGGACAGACCCCCCCCATGAGGCTTTTACTTTGGATCCTCGTGCGGCTCCTTCTGCGCAGTTTCGAACAGCCAGTTTTCGGACAGCGTGGTCTAGTTTAACAACCCGGGCTAAAAGTGCAGATTTGATTCAAAGGCGTTGCACTCAAGCCAAGTGCTTTAGCATGATATGCAGCCCAGGGAAAATACAGTTACAACAACGGTTATGCAAATACCACCGAGAGCATGACACCTTAAATAACAGAATAAAATAGTGTTAGATTCCATAATGGCTCCAAATATTCCACCAGTCTGGAGCAAGGAGAATCGTTTCTGTCCTAAAGGACGGTTTGTCAGATCAAGATCAAAGCAAAACATCAGAAGATGCATTAAGAGATGCCTCTAATCTTCTAGCCCTGACCGCCATGTCGACAATCCCAGCAAAAGACTTTCATTTTGGAGTATGTCTAACGAACCATATTCTTCCTGTTCATTTAATTCAACTAAAATTGAGGTTTGATGAAATGAATTTTATCTGAGCAGAACTGACCGCTTTCTTTGTCCTTCATTACCATATCAGAGTTCATTCGACTCTCTTTTTAACGACTCATTCCCTAACAACCTATTTCTTTTTAACTTCGGGACATCTTGGATGGCTTTTTATCCAATTAATAAGGCAGGTCCTAACTTTGCCGTTTATAGGTTTCTGCGGGAGAGCACATAGGGGGATGACACAGCTCGTTAGAAATGAATACCTCACGCCAACTCTGCCAGGACAAAGCGCCCGTGAGAGCAGAGCTTGAATAAATTTTCTGCGCTCCTGAAACAAACGAACACTGGACGGTCGACACCTTTTCCCCTCATCTCATCTAACTCATGAGAGGGAAGAGCGAAGATGGGGAACACGACTGCATTCATGGTCCTCATCAGCGCAGGAGCGCTTTCCATGAGCTCATAACATGTTCCACACGGACACACGTGTGCCGAGATGCGGTGGAGGGAAGGTTATTAGAACAAAATAATTGGTTTCTGTGGAATAACACTGACCCACCGACCATAAACACAAATCCCGGGAATTAAAATCAACAGTTTTGCCACCAGTGCCTCCTCTACTGAACGCCTACACAAACAGATTACATTACTGCACACAACCGTTTCATTTAAGGAGGTTTAATTGTGCGGCTGAAAGCATGGCAAACACCGCTGTCCGTGCTTACACAGGCCGGCAAATCGATGGAGACGGCTTCAATAAAATAAGGCGTCGTTACCTCCCTGGAAGAGCAGGGAGAGTGGACTGTACTGGATTTAGTAAGTAACTAATCACATGACCAGGAGAACGTGAACAGGAGAGGCGTGTCCTGGGGGGACCGATGTTTACAGCATGTTACGAGTGTGAAGGGAGATGCGGCTCGATGGCGATGTGTCTCCTACTGGGACACACCCACTGAGAGAAGATTAACGGGACACATTACAGGCCAGAGGAGCCAGGAGACGGCCCAGTTTATCCGTAATCCAGAGACACGGCGTCCAGCAGCTCGGGAGGACGAGCTCATGTCTTCTGCTGGACTGACTACACTTTTACACACATTAGTCATGAGAACCCAATCCAATCAGACCCATGTTAGCCATGTCCATCACATACCATAACCCAGGCTCCAAAATCTGAGAAAAGCATCGACGCCCACATAATGCAAGTTATGCATATAATGTCTCAAACGCACACACACTCGCGTATCCTTGTAATTCTACTCTTGTGAGGACATGACACTCACTTCTATTCATTCTTTGTATGTCTGCACAGCCTCTCTCTCATCTGAACAATAAGCAACGCATGTCAAGCCCAAACTCTTACCTGACCTCAACCTGTCCCTAATTATGACCTTACCCCGAACCCTAACTAATAAGTCACAATTTGCCTTTGTAGTTTTGAGGACACACAAAAATGTCCTCACTTCCCAGTAATGTCCCCACTCTGTAGGAAAAAAAATGTTTTTTTTGTTCTCACTTTGTAGCAAGTATAAGAACCCACACACACACACACACACACACACACATCCTTGTACTTATAACTTAGTGAGGACATTATATTGACTTCCATTCATTCTTCCTGTGTCTCTACAGCCTTTTCCTAATCTTAATAATAAGCAATGTATGCCTAACCCAAACCCTTACCCTAACCTTAACCTGTCCCTAATTATAACCTTACCCCTAACCTTCACCAATAAGTCACAATTAGCCTTTGTAGTTGTGAGGACCGGCCAAAATGTCCTAACTTCCCAAAAATGTCCCCACTCTGTAGGAAAAGAACATTTTTTGGTTCTCACTTTGTAGCAAGTACAAGAACACACACACACACACACACACACACACACGCACACGCACACGCACACGCACACGCACACGCACACGCACACGCACACGCACACGCACACACACACAGTGAGTTTTTTTCCCAAGCCGGCTAAACCCATCTACAAAGGTTGAAGTCACACAGTCGCGTGGCTCTTGATTATAATTATCTGCTGAGAGTTAAATCTCAGGCTGTTTAGAAGTGCATTGTGGGAAAGGGGTCAAATAATGATCTGTAATGAGGGTCTTTGTGGAAATCATGTGCTCCCGTGATCATGGACCTGACAGGCCTACATTCGCAGCTCTAAAATCTGCAGAGGGATTGTGGCGTGCGGAGCTGAGTGAGACTGGAGCGGCAAAACCATCTGTCCATCCGTCTGTATGTCTGTCAGTCAACCTGACAGCCTTTCTGGCTACTTTCTTCTTTACCTATCCGTCTGTCTGTCTGTCAATCCTTCTGCCTGCCTGTCCATTTGTCAGTCTGTCAGTCTCTCTGTCGACCTGTCTACCAGTCAATCGGTCGGTCGGTCTGTCTGTCTGTCTGTCTGTCTGTCTATTTAACAATTGTTCTGTCTGTCTAACTGCCACCAGCTGGTCTGTGTGCAATCAGCTGTACTCCTGCTGCTCACTGAGGACCAGTAAAGCCGCTTTCACACTGGACGCGAAACAAATTTTTCGCGCGACAGATTACATTCAAAGTCAATGCAAAGACAAAAATACATGCAAAATGCACAATCCTTCGTGCAAAAAATTTGTATCGCGTCCGGTGTGAAAGCAGCTTAACAGAGGAGCAGCGAGGACGTCTGTGAGTCTCCGAGATTTGCTGCAGGAAGACATGAGTCCCAGGTGAAGGTACAACCCAACCGTCCCACGGAGGAGCAACTGAAGCACAGCCACGCTGGGTCATTCTGTCAGTTCAGAAGACATGAGTCCCTGGTGAAGGAACAACCCAACCGTCCCACGGAGGAGCAACTGAAGCACAGCCACGCTGGGTCATTCTGTCAGTTCAGCTGAATTCGATGGGGTCGGGGTGACGCCACAGAACCAATGCGATGCCAAAGCGAGAGAACCTCCCCAGAACGAGAGAAACGAACAGAACAAGGAGTTTGGAGTCCAGGTGAATGGAGAGAAATGCTTCAAGAGATGGCGGGAGCATGTTCTGCTCAGGCATATGTCATTACAGCGCAGGAACACGCCCTCTCCGATCTGAGCGACAGGAGGCGGGCCATTCATGGGGCGTCTTCACATTCCCGCGAATCAGGCGCCATTTCAGGGAACAGGAACAGAGCCTTTATCTCAGACACGCTTCAGACACGCTCACAGATTCCTCCAAAATGTCACCAAGCCCGATGCCAGACACCAACCGTTTCAAACGCCTCTCAAAAATCTTACTCTCCCTCATCCGCCATAATCAACATTCACCTCGAAAGACGTTTCGCCTTTCAAAAAAAGAGTGTTTCTGTTGCTAATATATTTTTGCCACTAAGCCTCCACTTGAACACAGAGGGCGTGATGCTTAATATAGCAGATTGCGGCCTCGATTGCAGTTCTCTCGTCAACCTCGAAAAAAGTCCCAGTGACGAGGTGGGGAAATAAGCCTGTCAGTTTGGCCGAGAGCTTGATGAAGTGACTTAAACCCTTGTGGGAAGGTGAGTAACTTCACTGGACCAGCCTGAGGTTATGAAAGTAACCAAGACCAGTTTGTTATTTTCCTTTTTTTCTGGAACATTCTGAGGGACAGTTGATTCCAGAGGCATTTGAAAGGACAGGGATTAAACCGGCAACATCAGGGCCGACCCTCCAATCCCACACCCCTCCTCCACCGCTGTCAACCCCCGTCTACCTCACATCACAGACATTTTTGTGTCATTGTCGCCGAGGCTTTCCGAGGCGCTATCAGGCAAAAGCTAAAAATAGTCGACTTGAGTCAGCGATGAAGAAAACAAAAAACAAAAATAAAACAATGTCGTCCTTCCAACACAAATTTTTTTTTTTTTAACTCGTCATTAATAAAAACAAATAAGACTGAGGCGCTCCAGAGTACGTTCGACCAGATTAGATGAGCAGGAAGAAAATGAGGGCTGACAGAGCGCCAGCGAACGTCTGCTGTAAACAGCTTCACAGGAGCGTAACAAGCTTCCCGTCCGAGCTGTCAGACACAAACACGGGAAAAATGCCTGGAAATGAACAGTGAGGGGAATAATCTGCATTAACGCTCGTTAGATCGACAGAACTACAAGAGCTCATACGAGGTCAAAATGAGCCGGCTGCCCTGATTTCCTAGCGTTTCGTGCGAGGACATTTCTCCGTGTCAGATGGGCCAATCACATCACACTTCTCCTTTGGCCCAGCGCAGTCTGTGGTAAAAGACCGAGTAGCGGGTGTGGCGATTTTGCCTAACCTTAAATAACTGGACTGCCGCACAGGTAGGCGTGAGCACATGCTGGGCTTCGTGGAGGCACAGGGCTCAAAAACGGCGGGAAATTTCCCTTCCCGTCAGCCCCGGAGGCGCTCTGATTACGAAGGCTCCGGACGGACGAAAACGTCTAAATTCAGTCGGCTGTTCCTGATAAAAAAGGCTGAAAAAATCTGCCAGGTTTGTACACAGCATGAGGCGGAGTATAGATGAGGACTGTGGTCCCTTTACCAGGGCTCAAAAAACACTGACGCGAAATCATGACGCGATTATGCGTCCAGGAGCCAGCCGAATGTCAATCATTCTCGCAAGGCGGGGCTCACGGACGGCCAAACCCAGATAACGCCGTGCAAACCTCCACTCGCCATCATCCATCACCCAGTGGCTTCCGTTTATCTCTTTGTTTGCGAAATTAATGGAGCAGCTATACTCTCCGCCTTCTGCAGTCACCACCATTTTGTGCCAGGCATCTACCTTAAAATTCAACTCCACAGATATAGAGAACAGAGACAGGGAGGGAGAGAGAGAGAGAGAGAGAGAGAGAGAGAGAGAGAGAGAGAGGGGGAGAGATAACACAAGTGACAGTGACGCTTATGGAAGGATGTGACTTTCATCCAAAATCTGCTTCTGGATAGTGACGATCCTGCCGCTGTGCGATAACAGAGAATCAGACAGGCTTATCGACTTCGAGAAACTGTGGCTAAGGCAGGAGAGGACAGATGGGATGTACAGACAGACAGACGTGCGAACGTACACATGGACACATTAAGGCACACGCATTTCCACATTGGACTGCGCTGTTGCGGGTGTGAAGATCGTTGTTGATTTGTTGCCACAGAGGAAAACACAGTTCGATTCCTGAACACAGCGACTGCCGGAACAATGGAAGGGAATATATATGGAAGGCACAGAAAACTCCAGAAACCCTCGGCCATCTGTGAGCCCAGCAGGGGCAGAGATCAGGCCCTGAGCTCATCAGAGAGACAGAGCGTTAGTGATCAAGCTCTCCCGCCTCATCCCACCCCTGCAATCAGGCCTTCAGCTCAAACGGTCATGGGGTCCCAACCCATAGCCTTTTCCATCCCTGACACACAAATCCCCTGAGCCCGTCCCAGCGATTAACAATGAAAGGACTGTTGGGAAATCGTGATTAAAACAGAAGGGAGTTAAACCAAATTACCAAGAAAAAGGCCTCGCCGAAAGAAAAAAAGAACCGTTGCAGCCCAGCCATCCTGTCAATCACTTCTGATCTCCTCAGAATCGCGTCTCACCGGTAAATGAGAGTGAGATTCAGTCACTGGCTGCAGTTAACGGGGAACTCCGCGTAACGCAGGTCCACATTGTTCCCAAACGGCGCACTTTCAGTGGAGAATACATCAAAATTATCTTCAGGTTCTAGACGAGCGTGAAGCTTAAATCCTTCCCTTGTGGTGACAAAGCAATAATGGTACACCAACGCGATCGGGTCAAGGAGTCCCCCGCAATCTAGAACATTCTGCACTGCGGTCCGAAACGCTGTGAGCCAATGCGCATTTCCCAGTTTAATTCAATACGCACTGCAATCACGATTTCACCTCACTTGAAACGACGTTCTGTGGAGTCTTGCAGAGCCGGGATATAAGCCGATTAAAACCACTTTCATTCAGGTACTGAACGGCGCTAAAGTTCAGAATGAATCGATCGCGTCGCCGTGTTTCGTTTTGCCTACATTAGCCTGCCAATCGCTGCTGCCCAGCTAACGGGTTTCAAATGCTAATGCAGGCGAATAGCTGAGCAGAATTGATAGTGAAACATTCACTGGGTTTAAATTGGGCTTCTCTAGACTCTTTATGAGAAACCCAGGAAGTAAATACGGGCACGAACAGCTCGGCCGGACGCAGCTGAGCTCACACTGAGGCTAAAGGCTGGAGGTTGTGCGGCACAGAGGCTCACGTGTTTATCTCCGAGCTCCAGCTCTTCAGCACTGGGTCACCTGAGTCGTTCAGTCCTGCCCACTTTCACACAAACATCTGTAACCTGATTGGTGGATTCTCCTCGACACACACTCTGTCACCTCGAGTTATTTTCCAGACAAACTACAGATATTTATATCGTCAGCGTCACACGAAAACCTCGCATTCAGATTTAGCAAGATTTCGAGGAGACCAAAAAAAAAAAATCTTACTGATTTTGAACTTATGGTACCTTTCATTCTTTTGTCAAATACAAGACAGAGAAGTTGTCATTTATCAGAGAACTGTCTAAATTTGTTTTTCATAGAGAAATGCCAGAATACCATGTTAAAGGCTTTTCTCGGAAAAACAAGTCGACATGGTCTACAACATCCCCCGCCAATCATGCATTTCTCATTTTCGAACTCAATCAAGGCCTTTATGGTCTGAAGCTACACACCAAATTTGGTTACTGTATCTGTAGTAGTTTCTGAGTAAAGCTGTCCCCTTTATCTCGGACGGACGGACGGACGGACGGACGCACACACGGACGGACGGACGGACGGAGGTCAAACCTATATCCCCCTCCCACTTCGTGTTGGCGGGGGATAATAAAGTCTTCATCTAGATCTGAACTTATCTTTCTCCCCTTCCATTGGTCCATTTCCCATGAGGTCTTCACAGCAGTTGCAGTGGTTGTTTCTGAATTACTGAAACAACATTCTCAACATGGCCAAAATGGCATGAAATAGGTCTTCCTCCAACACCGCAGACATCATGGGGTAAACGCAAGCAGCGTTATCCGCAGGCTCCATCGCCCTGGGCGATGGCTCGTTCCTGCGCGAACAGAACCGGCCGGAGCCCCGGAGCTCGTCGCTCACCTCCCGCTGGTGTTGCGCAGGATGGCGAGGGCGTCGGGGAATCCGTCCAGGTTGTAGTCGCCCAGGTGCAGCGTTATGGGGGTGTGGAGCTCGGCGGAGGATGGCGGGACGAACCCCCACAGCGTGTCCTTCCTCTGGAACTCAGTCAGGATGGGAACCCACTGCAGCGAGAGGGGAGAGGGAACGAAATGAGTGGGACACTGCAATCTCAAACCCACACACATACACACACACACACAAGCGCCCACTCACGCGCACACCCACCCACCCACACACACACACACACACACACACACAAGCGCCCACTCACGCACACGCACACACACACACACACACACACAAGCGCCCACTCATGCGCACACACATGAGCGACATGAGTGGGACACGGCAATCTCAAACCCACATATACACACAAGCGCCCGCTCAGGCACACGCACACCCACTCACGCGCAGGCGCACACACACACACGGACGCGCATACAAACACACATGCATATACACAAACACACACAAATACTCACACACACACACACACACAGACACACAAATACACCCATACACACACACACACACACTCACACAAACAAATACACCCATACACGCACACACACTCACTCACACACACATATATTCACACACAAAAGCTGAATGTGCTGCTTCATCATTACAGGCGGAAGAGGAACAAGTGAACGCAGGGCAGAGAAAGACACGTCACACTCACCTCAGGTCTCATTTAACTCCACAAAGACCTTTCGCACAATCATAACCAGAGCAATAATAATCAAAATAATATGCTAAAGTTGAGTTAATAAGAAAATGCAGAACATCTCCTCTCGCAGAAAACAATCTGCAGTTCACCCTGCAGCACTCATTATCACAGACACTGATTGCAATTTCTTTCAGGGAAGGATGATTATATTTTAGAAAATACCCAAAGAGCACCAAAGGTTTAATATCAAACTTCCCACGCCAGTACTTTCTCAAGGTTGCGTTCCTATAGAGCACGGCTGATGGCTGTTTGCGTTTCAACACAGGATGAATTAAAGGGTCATTTCAGACAGACGTTCATGTCGCCTCAACACTGCAGTAGTTGTCCCAGGAAAAGGCCTTGTATAGAAACAGGAAATGACAAGCTTAACCGGCTGAAGGGATGGGGCTATTCAAAAGGGCGAAGAACACAGTCCATTCATCCCGCAGAGTTTGCGCTCTAGCAGGCGCAGGCACGAGGAATGGAGGCAGATGCTGGCTTTAAGTATTCATGAGCGCTAAAGACCGCGACAGGTGCTGTGCGGAGCAGCGCTAAGCTTCTCTGTGACGGAGCACCGTGAGGACAGCACAACTCTGGCTTCAGGCATTTTTCTGGAAGAAGATGCATGAGGGACACTAGCACTTGCTGGAAGGTCTGTGTCATGACACACGGAAGATCTGTCGCCGCGGCGACTGTTTGGCACATGCGCATACGCGAATTTCAATAACACGCAAACTTCTGCAGAGGTCACAAACTCAAAGATTTACTGGGAGATTAACTTTACGTTGTGCATATTTTCACCTCCTGTTTGAAAGGATTTTGAAAGTGTTCAGCTGTCCTGCCGACTCAAAGTGTAATAATGATGATGATAAGACAACCATACAAAATAAAAGCTCAAACCAGTTGAGTCTTGTTTGAAATAGATCTCCATCCGACAAATCAACTTAACAAGAACGCAAAATTATGAGCAAAGAATTAAAGTTCACAAAGACGTTAGGACTCAAAGCGCAAAAATACGAAAGAATAATGAATCTAAATGATTAAACAGCTGAAACGTTCAAGAGTGCAAGGACTGGAATGATTTCCCTTGATATTCGAAGATCTTTAAAAAATTTTGCATCTCTTGAACATGAGATAAAGATTTTGCATTGGAGCCAAGATTTTCACAGGCATATGTACTCCTCACGATGGGTTTTGAGTTCAACATGACGCTTAAAAACTAAAGGGGCAACGATGGCCAAAACCTCAATTTCTGGCATTCATGAGTGAATTATCTTAATCCACCCCATCATTTACGAAATCTTACGTTTCAGCTGTATCTTTTAAAATGAAACATTTTACTGTGATTAAATCGATGAGTAAACTCATGTTAGCTCGCAGAATCAATGAATAAATATACTAATTGCATAAATGGTGGAAATAGAAATTTGCAAAAACACCGACTCTCCAGTGATGGAGCCAGTGTTGCCCACCCCTGAGTCAAAACAACTCGATCTCGGGGCATTTACCCCACTTGAGTAAAGGGGTGAGGGGAATGAGAGTGACCACTGAGCAATGTCAGGTGGGAGGCTTAGCTTAGGTATGGAATGCTGTTCAAATCACCTAATTCAAACAGTGTTCAACTCCGCACGCTGCCCTCTAGGTCCCTGGGGGATGAATGGCAGCTTCATTTAAGTATAAATGCCTGTCTGACTATTCAGCTGCCCACCCTGTATAC
>CM056589.1:58318982-58321482 GCA_029721435.1 Gymnothorax reevesii | reverse complement strand
GTAGATCAGAAGGATCTAATAGCTGCGACCTCGCCCAGCATCTGTCACGAGGCCTAGTGTCCATGACTGGTGGTTTCTTGAACAAGTGTGATGTCGAAATTGGCAAATGACCTTGAAAATCAATATGAGACCCTTCCTCTGTACCAAGAAGCTTGCTCTAAGATGTAATAGCCATCCATCAAGTTAAAGTGGAGTTATGGTGCGAAAACTGTGAAATCGGGGCAAAATCGACACTTTTTTGACCGGTGTGACGTTGAAATTTGACAGATGACCTTGAAAATCAATAGGGAACCCCTCCTCTATACCAAGAAGCTTTTTGTAAGATTTCATAGCCATTCATTGAATTAAACTTGAGTTACGGTGCAAAAACCGTCAAATCGGGCAAAATTGACACTTTTTGTTACCTGTGTGACCTTGGGATTTGACGGATGAGCTTGAAAAACAATAAGGAACACCTCCTCTATGCCCAGAAGCTATATCCAAAATTTCATAGCGATCCATGAATTCTAACTGGAGTTACAGCGCGAAAACCCGCAAACAAGGTCGTGACCTCTGTGAACTTGACCTTTGACCTCGAACTTGTGCATGGACATCACTTTGGTGAAGGTCAATAACTCCTGAAAATTTCATGATGATAGGACGAAAGGAACATGGTGGAAAAGGTGTCACAGACGGACAGACAGACAGACAGAAGCGTTCATAGAGCTGCTTGATCGCAGCTAAAAAAGTTATTTTCTTTAATTGTCTCCCCATCGCCATTATCTGACATTGGCCAGTAATTGTGCATGTCCACTGACATTGGTTGTTTCATCCAACTGCAGTGCAAATTCCCAGCTCTCTTTCATTTTCTCCACATCCTCTATATCTGACATTTCTCCTATTTGGACTGCCAGTTGTATTGTTTGAGAGAGGAACCTTCGATATTTCATTGGCAGCATTTTGACTCAACACGGTCCCGGATAGCTTTGCATGCTGGCAGGATAAGAGATTCGGCAATTGTGTGAGACATCTTTGATTTTGCTTCGAGTTCTGCGACCAGATAGCGAGCTTCTAATGCTTTTTCTGACACTAGCGGTTTTCATCATGAAACTGGCTTATTAGTTTGTCTGGCTTCTCGACCGCATTGAATATTCACAGTCTTTTTTTTTTTTTTTTTGCGAGAGAAGGGTATTTGGTTGAAAGGTGTCTTTTTAATTTATTTGGCACCATAGCTTTGTTCGCCAGCTTTCCACCGCAAGCAAGACACAGTGGTGTTGGGGCAGTGGGATCTCCGGTGAATGTAAACCTATAAGTCAGATATTCCGCACTGTAAAGTCTACTCACCGCCTTGATTTTCTTTCTCTGGGCAGCGCAGCGAGAGTGAGGTGGTTCAGGGTCTTAGTCGGACGGCCTTTTCGAGGTTTTGGTCAGGAATTTATCCATTTTCGTAGTTTCAACCAGCCTACACTGCTGTTTTATCTGAGTTTTATCGGGGAATGTGTAATTTTTCGCGTTAGACGATGTGTGATTGGCCAATCACGAGAAGGAATCGTACAGTAGAATACATGATGCAGAAATATCGAGAAGAAATTTTCAATAGGCATTTTAGTAAACTGAATTGAATGAATTGATATTTTTATATCCAGTAAAATTAGCCATTTTATATGATTAGGCTATCAGAAAAAAAAAGCAGTGAGTGGGTTTTCTCGTGGCGTGCCTAGGAAGCTCTCACGGCACACAGTTTGGGGAACACCGAAGTGACATGCACGCGCATCTGCTTCAGCAGAACAGCCAATCACAGGGCTCACTCACTCAGCTGTTCTGTGATTGGTCACATTCTTCCGTCACGGGGCAGATTCTTTGCAGGCTGAACACAGAGCCCAGAGGGGATGCAGAGATCTGCTCTTCTCTCAGATCACTTCATTTACATTATGGGCAAAGGTTAAATGGAACTTTTTGCCCAATATTGGCAAAAATAAGCTGCCGACTGAGTCTTTAACTCAATTTCTCATGACAATTTTTTAGATATTGAACGCAAGTTCCTAATCTCTCAAAAGTTAAATTTAAAGTTATTTATTGTCTAGGCTATCTGTAGACATGCTGATGTAGGCCGGTCAGCAGGTGACGCAGTGAAATGTTCACGGGTGAGGGCAGCTCGTACTGTGACTGATACTGGCCTGAAACGAGAGGATTTCACCAGTGAACCATGTAAAGCATGTGATAATCCAGCGGACTCCAGACACGTCAGCACAGCAGTACGAGGACAGCATCGTGCGGAGAATGTTAAGGCCAAGAGATGAGCAGGGCAACATAAAGATGCGAGCAGGTCATTCGCCGCTGTGCACAGGAGATATAATGGGATGCGAGGCAGGAGGCGGAGAGAGCGATGCTCAGCTGACAGACGTGCACACAGAGACAGACGGGTTAAGAGCAGAAACGGCCACGGATAGAATAGAGAGAGAGAGACTGGTGTCAGCGATCAGAGGAATGCAGGAAACTAAAAAACAGAGAGGTCACCGGG
>CM056589.1:58068982-58313982 GCA_029721435.1 Gymnothorax reevesii | reverse complement strand
TTATCCTCTTCCTCCCCTTAAATTGATACATTTTCATTCTCAAAAAAAAAGAAGAAAAGAAGTCCAACGACTTCACTGAACAAAAGAGCCTGATTTTGCACAATGGAAAAAAAAGCCTCCTATTCTTCAGATGTCTTGACTCCATCTAAGGGTCTGTAGTTTGAACCAAAGGAATGAACAACAGAAGATCATAACTGCAGTCGGGTAAACCTGACCAATAATATCCAGCACAGATTACAGGGAAGAGCAGTATAAGTGACCCCCCCCAACCCCCAGGCCATTGCTGGCAATGGGAAAGGCGGTCTCAGTCTGACAGAAGTGACTGAAAATAAGAGCTCCCTCTTCAGGTATTAATCACCGTTTTCCCTCTTTCTAAACCAATGAAACCGCGTCCCCAAAACGCACTCGCCCCACCAGAGCCGTCATGGATGGAGACCTGGCAGAAAATGCTCTTTTTATCGACCTTAAAATCCCTCAACAGCCAGAGACCCCGCGCGTGGGAAGCGGCAGCGTGTTTTCCGTGAAAAATCGGGTGTTGAATTCCGGAGCAGGAGAGAGAGAGAGACAGCAGTAAACAGAGGCGAAGCGGGGAGTGACGGGGGGCGACGGGAGTGACGTTACCTCACTGTCTCCAGCCTTGGAGAGGTAGATGGCACTTTTGTGACAGGCGAGGTCCATACAGACCGGGAGCAGCTGGTCCTGTTTCCCATCTCCATCTGTGAGAGAGAGAGAGAGAGAGAGAGAGGGAGAGAGAGAGAGAGAGAGAGAGAGGGATGAGTTAAACAGGTACAAACACATGTAAAGGGAAAGAAAGAGGTGGGGATCTTGAGAAAATCATACTGAGAGACGAGGGGAAGGGAGAGAAACAGAAGAAAAACAGACACAGGATGGAAGGAAGGGGACAGAGGGACAGATGGAGGGACAGAGGGACAGGAGAGAAGACGGGTGACATGAATGACAGGAGGTGAAAGAGATGAGAAACAGTGGAACAGACAGACAGACTGACACCTCCAGCCATCATCAGTGCTGACTGCAGATGAAACCACAAATAACTGCGGGGAAGGGGAGGGGGGCCAGAGGCAGGAGCGACGAGACACTGCATCATGGGAAAACAGGAGGATCCAGGACCCGCCCTCTACCTGTGCGGGAAACAAGGGCACAGATCCGCCCTCTTCCTCAAAAAACTACCCCCCGCCCCACCCCATCCCACTGAGAAATGAACTGCACAGCTCCCTCACACTGCCAGTGTAAAACCAACACACAATTTTTACATTATTGTTTCACTAATTGAAGGAAAACAGCTATCCAACCCAATCTGGCCCAATGTGGAAAAAAGTTATTAATTAGTAACAAAGTTACAAATTCAACCTATTTAACAAATATAATTGGTAATTCTGCTCAGCTTCATTAGACAAATCCAGGCATGATTACAGTCAGTCCTGTCAAATCTAAACGTCACAAAAGCAGAACATGTCTGGCAGTGTGAAGCAGGCAAAAAGCAGCACATGATGCTGCAATCTAAAGAAATTTAAGAACGGATGAGAAACATACTAGTTGAAATCTACCAGCCTCAAAAAGGTTACAAAGCCATTCCTAAGGCCCTGGGACTCCAGCGAACTGTGGTGAGAGTCATTATATACAAATCAAGAAAACTTGGAACAGTGCTGAGCCTCCCTGGCAGTGACCAGCCAACCAAAATTCCTCTGAGAACGCATTGAAAACTCGTGCAGGAGGTCTGACGTCTGAAGAGCTGCAGGCAAAAAAAAGGCAATCACGGGACAGCTGCAAGCTCAACAGCATACAAGTAATGGAGCAGCACAATGATCTGAGGCACGCAAGCAAATTTTGCTCTGAATGGCTTAAAATAACAAAATGAAGGTTTTGGAGTGGCCCAATTAAAGTCCTGTCTTCAATCCAATTGAGGTGCTCTGGCATGATTTCAAACAGGTAGTTTGTGCTTAAAATCCTCACTACTTTCAACTAGATAACCCGATCGCCACAGGGACTGAGTCGTGCCTCTCCCTGATCCCCAAATTTCGGACAAAATGGCCGCCAGCAGCCATATTGGACGTCCAAAATCGCCGAAAATCGGTTTTGAGCATTTTCAAATAAATATCTTCGCCTGTGTGAAATTAGAAAAAAATTCCTGCAATAATTGTCGCTTCCAGAGCCCGGAAAAGAAAATCTCTGCGGGCGCAGCTGTGGCGGCCCCGGACCAAAACCATGATATCGCTTGACTATCATCAGGGAGATACAATAAAATACAGAGTTTAAATTATTTGCAAATCATTGCAAGCTGATTTTATTGACATTTTACACAACATCCCAACGTCTTTGGATGGGGTTGCATATTTATAAACAAGAGCAACGCAGAGCGTGGCATATGCCCCCGCCTGTATGTTGATCGAGGGCATATTGAGATGGCTGCTGTGGCGGCCATATTAGATGTCGCACGACGCTGGTTTTCGAAAGGAACCTTCCTCTAGCCACTCACAATACGCCATTAAGAAATGGCATCAATCCGACGAGGGATTCTATAGTTATCCCACGGAAACGAAAAGTTAACGGACGACAGACGGACATGGTGTCGACATAATGCACCCTTTCCTCTTTGGAGGGCGGGGGCATAATGAAAAAATAAGCACAAAAGGAGGAGATCAGGTAGCGTGTAAATACAGCACTGTAAATGGGAACGTGATGAATATTTCCGCCGTCCTGACCCATGACGCCGGTGACCGCGTGCGGAGCTGCGCGGAGCTCCACAGCCGGAGCGGAGGAGGTTGCAAGTGTTCAGTAGGTTTTTGCGTTCGGCTCTAAAGAGAACGAAGCATTCGACCCCTTCCACAAGCGAATGTGCAGTCTTGTTCCACCAAGGTGCCCGAGTGCCAATGCGAAAATGACATGTATTACTGCCAACCGAATGCGCAAAAATAAAACAGATTCCTCCTTAAAATTTGTTAAATTCATTTTTAGTGAGTATTTGCACTTTAAAAATGAGAACGGATTTCAAGCATGTTCTTAATTTTAATCAGCTTTATGTGAATACTGTTCACTTTCCTCAATGAGATTAAGAGCCTACTAAAAATAAACAGAGTCACGGAAAAAAAAAATAAATAAAGCTTCTGTGATCTGGGACAAAAACTTGATCTCAGCCTGTTCAACGGTGGATTAAAATGAACAAACGTACATCGAGGGCGAGCTAATGAGGCACGGGGTTTTCTTCTTGGCAGTCAAACTCGCCGGCGCTCCTCGATCCAATTAATGAATTATGCATGAAAGCATTGTTATTCAACAAAAAAGAAACGATTACTGCAATGATAAAGCAGACGGAACGGTTTATTGAACATATGCTTTGCATCCGTCAAATTCTAACGTGTTATTTAAAAAAAAGGCCCAGCATTGGGATCTGAAAATATAATGATCGTTTCCTCAAACCTCTGATGAACAAGCTGGTGGTGCCAAAAATTCAGCCCAGATCGCAGATCATCACTTATTTATTCATTTATTTCTTTCGTCATCTCTTCAGCTCTGGGACATGAATCGACTTGGATGCTTTTGGTGTCCATTCTGGCGGCGTTAAGAAAATAGCGAAATTCTCAAAAGGAGGGAAAACGTTACACAAATGTCAACGCATGACGCAGGAATCTGCGAAATCAGAAATATGCAAATGATAACCGGAAGAGAAAACAATGTGCAAACAAGGGCACGGGGCAAATAAGTGGCCAATCGGCACCAGAGGCGTGTTCAGAACCGCAGGCGCCCGCGCGACTATCTCGCGTGAGTGCTCACGCCGATTCTGTACGGAGGCGAGCGCTCGGTCTGTAATCAAAATGGCGACGCACAGCGAAAGAGGACGCAGCCTCTGAATTGGGACACAGCCACTGTGTACTTCGGGCTGTTATAAATGAATTGTCTGAACCGATGGACACAGAATATTGTGATGCTGCCGTGGAGGACACATTATGTATTTGTGAAGAAGATGCTATGATAAGAGGCGAGAATCTCCTTGGAACGGACCATATTGAAAACTATGTGGAGGAAACCGTGCCAAGATTCAGTGATCCTTTGTTTCGTGCCCATTTCCAGATGACACGATCCTCCTTTCAGGCTGGACGCCATCTTGGATCGCTAGGCGAGGCAGCTCAAGCGATAGTTCGTGTATGCTTGCAAGCGCCCGGGTGGGCAAAGGCGTACAGGATCGAACGCTCGCGAACATCCGCGGGCGCCCGCGATTCTGAACATGCCTCTGATTAGCACTTCATTTAATCTCTGCAATCGCGGCGCTGCATTCTACGATTCCCGACCCTCGGCCGCAGGATGGGCAAAGGCTAATGAGCGACTTATAATAACACAACATGACAAATGAATTAATGTCACTCAAGTTCTCCGTACCCGATGACATACAAATAGAACTGAATTCAGTTGCAATCAGCAATGAGACTAAATTATTTGCTCAAGGTCTGCAGTGATTTAAAAACGGCCTTTCTGTGCTGGAGTACATCTGATAAAGAGTAATTTATGCAGATTTATGTTTTTCGAGAGTCATTCGAAAAAAAGAATAAGTTCGGCGAGTGAGAATCATATTTGAGGGACCACCAAAATTAGGAGAATTACTTTTTTTTTGGCTGCCCGAAACACACACTCTGTTTAGCTGTGTAACACTACCTTTTCAGTGGGGTGCAAAAATGTGGGCACCTCTGGTTTAAATGTCTGTTCCAATTAATCTCGAAGTGATTGAAAGCAAACCTGAACATTAAATGGTACAAAGTTAAAATGACACATTTCTTCACATTTTAAAGCAAGAATAATACTCATTTTTAACTTTTTACAATTTCAAAATAATGAAACAAGGAAAAAGGCCCTTTGTACAAAAGTTTGGGAACCCTGTCAGCTAGTACTTTGTAACTTCTCCTTGGGCAGCTATAACAGCTTGCAAACGCTACCTGTAGCCAGCTGAGAGTCTTTTGATTCTTGTCTTCAATTCCCAGTCTTCCAGACAGAACATCTGCAGCTCAGGAATATTCTTCAGCCTTCTTGCATGCACGGCATGTTTGAGGTCTCTCCACAGATTTTCAATAATATTCAAGTCTGGGGACTGTGATGGCCATTCCAAAACCTTCATCCATCTTTCCTGGAGGTACTTCATGGTGGATTTTGAGGTTTGCTTCGGGTTTTGCTGGAATACCCAACATCTCTTCAACTTCAATTTCTGGACTGAGTTTTGAACATTAGCCTCTATCATGTCTTGATATTTGGTGGAATCCATTCTTCCTTCCTCCAGCATAATATAGCCTGTGGCCCACAGCTGCTACTCAACCCCAAAGCATCATGGATCCACCTCCAAGCTTAACAGTTGGCAACGTGTTCTTCTCTACAAAAGCTTCACCCTTTTTTCCCCAAACACATCTTCTTTTGTTGTGGTCAAAAAATTCAATTTTGGTTTCGTCAGTCCAAAGCACATTGTTCCAATAGGCTTTAGGTTTCTCAAGGTTTTCTTTTGCGTACTTTAGACGCTTAATTTTGAGTTCAGGTCGTAGGAAAGGCTTCTTTCTTGCAACTCTGCCATGTAGGTCTTTGTTGTTTAAGATACGCTGTACTCTTGTCCTGTGATCAACTAGACCTGTGTCTGCTGCTCTTTTTTGCAGCTCTTTTGCAGTGATGTGTGGTTCTTCTGAGCATTTCTCACCAGATCTCAGGCCAGTCTATCGGAAATTTTTCTTGGTCTTCCAGGTCTTGCCTTGACTTCAATTGTTCCATTTATTTCCCATTTTCTTACGATGTTTCTGACAGCAGAAAGGGGTAGTTTGAAACGTTGTGAGAGTTTTTAGTAGCCCTCTCCTTGTTGGTGGAAGTGAATTATCTTAATTTTGACATCCTTGGGCAACTGTTTAAAGGAACACATGGTTTTTAACACCAGACACCACAGTCGGTTACTTAAGAGTATATAGTTCATCTCTGGAATTATGTTCACCTGACTCACTGAAGCCCTAAGAATTAAATCACCTGGGTCTGGGCCTTAGTAATCATCTACTTAAAAAGTAACAAAGAATAATCCGAAAGGGTTCCCAAACTTTTGCACAAGGCCCTTTTTCCTTTATCATTTAAAAGCTCAGATAAATTAAAATAAAAAGAAACCTTGCTTTTAAATTTGCAGAAAGGTGCCATGCTTAACTTAGAAGTATTTAGTGCTCAGATTTGCTTTCAATCAATTGAGGATTAATTGTAACAGACATTTAAAACAGGGGTGCCCAAATTTTTGCACTACATGTCACAATATAAAGAGTAATTAGTTATTACACTTAGGTATTATGAAAGTTCCTCGAAGCCAAAATGGCAAAACCGCAATTGTGTTCTCATCAGTCAGACTGATGTTCTCCAATACTATTCACATCCCTCAAATGCAGAGAGTTTGCCCGAGGACCACCGTTAAAAGAATAAATAAAAAATAACCCAAGTAATTTTTTTCTTCCTTTTCCCGGAGGACTGATGTGTTGTGTTTTCTTACAGGTGCGAGAAATGTCTATATCAGAGTAACATTACATCATGATTTGTGAGGGCCAACAAATTAATGCTTCGGAGAAAGCATCACAAAACAATATTTTATCCTTTTTTTTTCATAACTTCCTAAGCCTTCCTTTTTGTCCCTGCTTCAAATAAAATTCAATAAACTACTGCCATTGTCAAATGGGACAGAATTCACTTTAAACATTATTTTTATTGCTATCAATAATCACAGTAATGAAACAGAGGTATTTTATAAAGCAGCCCCGAGATTGACGACTGAAAAGCAAATTGATCAAGCTGGCTAAACCAAACACAAATGCGTCATGAGGCGTGAGACGAGTACGTCTATTGTGCGCCGTCTTGAAAAGCCCTCAGAAATTCCTCAGATTAATTTTCCCATTACAGACCTGGCACATAATCAAAGGGAGGATTTACGAAGACTTGATCTCGCTTATGTAACACTTTCCTGAGCTTTGCACAGTACCACTCGAGATACAGTCTGCATTTAAATTGGCTCACGTCTTCCGCTAGAATATCCTTCCGTTGTGTTGTATTGACAGAAGCTCTTTTCAGCTGTATTTGTAAGAGAGAGTGACAGCTGAGACCATCTAAAAACAACTGCGCTAGAAAAGTACAGCATGCAGCGGTGTTTACCGTTTCCCACAACAGCCCTACAGATGTAGTGGGAAGACTGGTTTGGTCCAGTCGGGTCAGAGCTGAAGGGACGTCCCCCATCACACATCCTGCAGGCTGCATTAACACAGCCAGCTGTTCCACAGCAGAGCTCCTTATAATCTGCACACAGTACAGCTGATGCCTCTCTACACCAGGCCGAGGGGACAGAGGAGTAACCATGGAGAGAGAGAGGGGGGGAGGTGTGGGGGCACAGAGAGAGGGGGAGGTGTGGGGGTACAGAGAGAGGGGGAGGTGTGGGGGCACAGAGAGAGGGGGAGGTGTGGGGGTACAGAGAGAGGGGGAGGTGTGGGGTACAGAGAGAGGGGGGGAGGTGTGGGGGCACAGAGAGAGGGGGAGGTGTGGGGGCACAGAGAGAGGGGGAGGTGTGGGGGTACAGAGAGAGGGGGAGGTGTGGGGGCACAGAGAGAGGGGGAGGTGTGGGGGCACAGAGAGAGGGGGAGGTGTGGGGGTACAGAGAGAGGGGGAGGTGTGGGGGTACAGAGAGAGGGGGAGGTGTGGGGTACAGAGAGAGGGGGGGAGGTGTGGGGGCACAGAGAGAGGGGGAGGTGTGGGGGCACAGAGAGAGGGGGAGGTGTGGGGGTACAGAGAGAGGGGGAGGTGTGGGGGCACAGAGAGAGGGGGAGGTGTGGGGGCACAGAGAGAGGGGGAGGTGTGGGGGCACAGAGAGAGGGGGAGGTGTGGGGGCACAGAGAGAGGGGGAGGTGTGGGGGCACAGAGAGAGGGGGAGGTGTGGGGGCACAGAGAGAGGGGGAGGTGTGGGGGTACAGAGAGAGGGGGAGGTGTGGGGGTACAGAGAGAGGGGGAGGTGTGGGGGCACAGAGAGAGGGGGAGGTGTGGGGGCACAGAGAGAGGGGGAGGTGTGGGGGCACAGAGAGAGGGGGAGGTGTGGGGGTACAGAGAGAGGGGGAGGTGTGGGGGCACAGAGAGAGGGGGAGGTGTGGGGGCACAGAGAGAGGGGGAGGTGTGGGGGCACAGAGAGAGGGGGAGGTGTGGGGGTACAGAGAGAGGGGGGGAGGTGTGGGGGCACAGAGAGAGGGGGGGGAGGTGTGGGGGTACAGAGAGAGGGGGAGGTGTGGGGGTACAGAGAGAGGGGGAGGTGTGGGGGCACAGAGAGAGGGGGAGGTGTGGGGGCACAGAGAGAGGGGGGGGAGGTGTGGGGGCACAGAGAGAGGGGGAGGTGTGGGGGCACAGAGAGAGGGGGAGGTGTGGGGGCACAGAGAGAGGGGGAGGTGTGGGGGCACAGAGAGAGGGGGGGGAGGTGTGGGGGCACAGAGAGAGGGGGAGGTGTGGGGGCACAGAGAGAGGGGGGGGAGGTGTGGGGGCACAGAGAGAGGGGGAGGTGTGGGGGCACAGAGAGAGGGGGGGAGGTGTGGGGGCACAGAGAGAGGGGGAGGTGTGGGGGCACAGAGAGAAGGGGAGGTGTGGGGGCACAGAGAGAGGGGGAGGTGTGGGGGTACAGAGAGAGGGGGAGGTGTGGGGGTACAGAGAGGGGGGGAGGTGTGGGGGTACAGAGAGAGGGGGAGGTGTGGGGGTACAGAGAGAGGGGGAGGTGTGGGGGCACAGAGAGAGGGGGGGGAGGTGTGGGGGCACAGAGAGAGGGGGAGGTGTGGGGGCACAGAGAGAGGGGGAGGTGTGGGGGCACAGAGAGAGGGGGAGGTGTGGGGGCACAGAGAGAGGGGGAGGTGTGGGGGTACAGAGAGAGGGGGAGGTGTGGGGGCACAGAGAGAGGGGGAGGTGTGGGGGCACAGAGAGAGGGGGGGGAGGTGTGGGGGCACAGAGAGAGGGGGAGGTGTGGGGGCACAGAGAGAGGGGGGGGAGGTGTGGGGGCACAGAGAGAGGGGGAGGTGTGGGGGCACAGAGAGAGGGGGAGGTGTGGGGGCACAGAGAGAGGGGGGGGAGGTGTGGGGGCACAGAGAGAGGGGGAGGTGTGGGGGCACAGAGAGAGGGGGAGGTGTGGGGGCACAGAGAGAGGGGGGGGAGGTGTGGGGGTACAGAGAGAGGGGGAGGTGTGGGGGCACAGAGAGAGGGGGAGGTGTGGGGGCACAGAGAGAGGGGGAGGTGTGGGGGCACAGAGAGGGGGGGAGGTGTGGGGGTACAGAGAGGGGGGGAGGTGTGGGGGTACAGAGAGAGGGGGAGGTGTGGGGGTACAGAGAGAGGGGGAGGTGTGGGGGCACAGAGAGAGGGGGAGGTGTGGGGGCACAGAGAGAGGGGGGGGGGGTGTGGGGGCACAGAGAGAGGGGGAGGTGTGGGGGCACAGAGAGAGGGGGGGGGGTGTGGGGGCACAGAGAGAGGGGGAGGTGTGGGGGCACAGAGAGGGGGGGAGGTGTGGGGGCACAGAGAGAAGGGGAGGTGTGGGGGCACAGAGAGAGGGGGAGGTGTGGGGGCACAGAGAGAGGGGGAGGTAAGGATGTTGTAAGGAGGTTCCGGGTTCCGGGTTCGAGTCTGCATCTCTCCGCAGTGAGTGAGCATGTTCTCCCTATATAAATATGGGATACTGTTGCTTCCCCCCCCCGGAGAAACAGGCCCAATCGGAACACTCCTCCCAGCGCCCCAGACAAAGGCTCTGGCTTTAGAACTGGAGCTGGACCCGGGTTCTGCACTGTGACTTCTCCCCTCTCCTGTGTAACCCGGATGGGTCAAATGCAGAGGTCAAATTACCCCACGGGGTTCAGTGAAGCACATCTTCTACAAAGAGTTTGAAAAACCAAATAGAGACAGAATATGGACCAAGGGACAGAGAATCAGAAAGTTGGATATGAGGTACAGAGAGAGTGTGAGGAGGGAAGAGAGATGAAAATACTGACCAAGAGTGAAGAAGAAGTAGGAAGAGGGAGAAGGAAAGAGAGAGAGAGAGAGGGCGAGAGAGAGAGAGACAGCAGGTATCAGAAGAGATAACGTAATGGAGAAAATGAGGACAGACAGACAGACAGATGAGACGGATATAAAGGCAGTAGAAATGGGGAGATGATTGTACAGTGATTCTCCTGACAGCGCAGCAGTTACTGACAGACACTGACCCTGCGCTCGGCAGGCCGGCTCTTCAGCGCCACACAAAAGCCACTCCGTCTCCAATAACCGGCCGCTAAAACTGTGGATAATGGGCAATCCAATTACATAAACCCAACACTCAATCGCTGCGCACCCAACAGTTAAGCGGTTGCATAATGCTGACGAACCGCCGGCCTTTGTTCTCTACCTGAAACGGTCTCGCCAAAAGCTCCACTCATTGCCCCTTGAACGCCCACGTTCATCAGAGGGTGGCCTGTGTTCCCTTTAGGGCTCCGCGTCTCAGTTATTTGTCCTCGCTCTTTCTGTAATGTCGAGGGATTCAGCTCCACAGAGGAAGGAAAAATCAATACAGGTCTGACCGGGGTGGACTTCCTGTCCGTCACAGTATGTATGAGGGGGGCAGTGCAAATCATTCTGGTGCTGAGTAAGATGTCAACATCTCAAGTCCGACCGACCGGATGCAAGACAGACGCCTTTATTCCCTTTCAGTGACTTCTGAGCGGCAGAGACGAGTCTGGGGTGTATTTTAGAGAGGGGCTCGCTTAGCCAGACGAAGACAGCTGTCAACGTAGAAGAGCGTCGTCTCAATGGGCTGTTACATCAACTAAGAACAAAGCCATATCAATGCGACGACTGATCATGTCTGGGGTGGATGTTAGAGAGGGGCTAGCTTAGCCCGGCTGAGTTAGCGGTCAATGTAAAAGCGCATCGTCATACTGACTGTTCCATCTCCCTTACACAGCATCAGCAATGTGCGGCCATTCATCTTTCATTCATAAATCCTAACCATACAGCCTAAATCTCTGAGTCAATATTTCTGATAATAATAATGCTAATACGAAGATTAACATCAAAGGCGAGGTGATGGCTTCCTTCCGGGTAATCTCATGGCAACAGCAAGCAAACTCAGCGCCCCCCCCAGCTGCATTAGAAGGGAATGCAGAACAACGGCACATTGGATAGCGGGTTGAGACACGGCCTCGATTTGAAACCAGCGGACACAAGAGCACTGCAGCGGCGTGAGGGAAAAAGCAATTAAGCCCCATCTCTTATCTCCCGTCCGCTGCTATGAAATATCCAAAGGCCGGACTCAGGAACTAACCCCCTGAAATGAGATTTGTCCAGATAACATCTTGCGGTCTTTGTGCGGGAACGCTCAGACTAAATATGAAGCCTCTCGAGATTTGACCGACTCCACAATGGTGACGGCTTAAAACAACATTTCCACGCTACAAAGGACCGGAATGAAAGGCGCGAGAAGGTCTCTCTTGCCGAGATAAACCCGTCTTCTCCTCTCAAGGCCAGGTTCTACAGAGAAGAACAAGGGAAAGCATTCGCTTGTTTTATACGTCAGAAGTTGCTTAAATCGTTTGAAATGCCACTGGGGAGGTCAGGCCTGTTTCACACAATGCACCACCTTAACCACACCCGTATTCTTGGAGAATGTCCCATGTGGGGTCGAGGGAAGAGGCGGATCCTGCATTTGTGTTTGCTGCAGACCCCGTCATGAAGACTTCAGATCATTCAGTACAGATCCACCCGAGGGAAACTTTAGTCAAGGAAAATGAGCAAAGATAAAATAACTTAACAAAATAAAAGTTCAAACTGCTTTGGACAACAGAGGGGTCAGAGACCACTTCACACTACTTGCTCGGATAAAGATGGTGATTCACATCCGTCACAGGATCCCAACCAAACAGGACCAGCCTATTAAAAAAATTACTGGCGTACATGTGCCCACAGATAAACATGCTACAGGACAAAAATATTCACACCGATAAACATGCTAGCGCACAAACACAGCAGAGGTAGAGAGAGAGAGAGGGACAGAGAGAGAGAGAGAGAGAGAGAGAGAGAGAGAGGAACCATGTTGTTGCGAGTCTCACCAAAGTCTACAAAGGCAGACTGGCCCACGATCGTGAAGATCTCCAGCGTCTTCTCAGCGGAAGTTTTGGTGAAGTTCCCGTCCTGTTGAAACAACCAACACAAAATGCCACATTAGAGGAAGATTCTTGGCAGCAGCAGCCCTGTAGATTCGGGGGTAAGGGGTTTAATTCGGCCGAATCCACAGCAGGCCAATGAGCCCTGATTCACGTGTGCCTTTCATCTGGTACATTACAGAAGAAAGGATTTCAATGGTCAAAGCCGCACAGCAGCATGAGATGATTCCCATGTGTTCAATCCAGTCACTGAACTTAAAGCCCTCATTTAGGGCCGATGCCAATATATCAGAATTTTGGCAAATTACATTGAAATAGGCCGAGTTTTGCGCATAAATTTGCCTTTAGCCAGCCAAGCCTCGCATAGTTATAAAAGAAAGCTCAATTTTACAACCATATAACCAAATGTAAGATTTGTTTAAAACTCAATCAAGTCATTACCCTCAGAGAGGACAATTTTTAGAGCAGAAGTTTGCTTGTTAACCGTTTCCCCCTCAGTAGCGCCTCATGACGCCTGTCCCTTATTTCGCCAGAAGCGCCTCTGGACGCCGTGAGGGGAAAAGGGTTAACTTTGTATTGTTGACATATAGGGAGTCGAGAGGCGCTTGTGAGGAGATAAGGGACAGACGTTGAGAGGGAAAAAGAGCTAATGCAATGTCATCTTCCGTAATATCAGAAAAGGCTTTGGGTCAGTAAGGACTTTAGTCCACCCCACTCTCTGCACGCTCACCCAAACAGAACAGAACACAGCAGGTACACCTGCAGCATCCAGGCTCCAGAAACATCGATACTCCGCAACACGCAGCAAAAAAAACAAGCCACGCCAAAGATGTAAAGACCGTAAAACACGTAACTCGATAAATGCTTCTTGCTCCTTTCGTCCCAAGGCTCTCTAAGCCACTGGACTGAATAATGGCCCACAGAAGGTAAAGGGCTGATGGATTTTAGGAGGGGGGATTGGAGACGAAGGCCCTAACCGCTATCTGTTGGCCTTCAAACATAGTGGCATAAAGGCTAAAACAGACAAGATTTCTCGTGAGATTTAATGGCATTACAGACAGAAGTGCCCAGGGACCCCCCCCCTCCACCCCCACCTGAGCGCCACACACCCCACCCAACAGATACAGAAGCCTGACACTGCGCTGCACAGGACACACAGTTTACAGAGCAAAGACACAGATAGTACAGCGTTCAAAGATACTCAATTTACCTTGTATTTTATATGATAAATATCTACCAAAGACACTCTCTTTTCTCAACTGCCTCCCCCTTAAAATTCAGTCTTAAAGTCTCCAGAAATATGGCCACTTTAGGTAGGAGCTTTACTGCAGGATTTATTTCATTATATGGATGCTTGAGTTTGAGCAAATTGAGTTAATGCGCAGAGTAAAAGGGTCATGATCTTCACCCATTTCCAAAGGACACGAGGATGACACAATCCCATGAAGCGCTAGGTCACATGATTACTCAAAGAACACCATACAGGCCCGTGACTAATTGCTCATTCATTGAAATTTGCCTGAAATTAAAAATTCAATTAAAACTTTGAAGGCTCGGTAATTAACATGATGAACTTTCCTCCATCACCATCGAGCGCCATTCGTTCAAGGGCTTTGCAGGAGAATCCGACCCGAGAACGGAGAGAGACTAACCAATCAGAGTGGGAAGAAGTCCTCAGACAGCCTGGTTCATCCACAGGGCAGATGCAGAATTATAGGACGGGATTCAAGTTTTTCTCCTAACGAAAAAGTGAAGCCAATTCCCTTGTATTACTGGGTCTATTGATGTTGTGAACTCTGGGCCATTTCCTATCCCAAATTGCCTCCTTAATCTCTGTTCTCCCCGAGTTTGAAATGTCAAACACACATCTCCAAAGCCATCGCAGCAGCCCCATTTCTTCATTTTGGGGAGCAGAGAAGATGTGTTCTGCAGAGATTATTCTGGAAACCCAGATTGGCAGAGCTCTCTGGACTGTAGCAGAACACAGCAGGAGGCAACCAGACCGAACTGTCCACACACTCACGCTCCAGTTTTCAAAACAGCAAAATATTCATCGATATATGCAACCTCTTACGATGCAAGTACTTTCACCGCTGAGAGATCGTGTTTCACTCATTGGCTGGACTTCATACCAGCCTGAAGCAATATAATACGTGACTGCTTAAAAAATATCCAGAAAGATAGCTGGTTTATTTCTTCATGCACGGACTCTTTTTTCCCCCGAGCAGAGGGGCAAGAGCTGAGCTGAGGAGTCATTGAGCCTTAATGGGTGAGAGGACATCCTGTCAATCACACTCTGTCTCCTGAGGCAACAGGGAACCATTGTGGCTCAAAGAAAGGACCGTTACCCATCGCCAGTATGGGAACTCAGGACTGATCGCAAGCAGTATGGCAGGCCACCACTGGACCTAGTTCTTGTTAACTATCAGTTAACTAACTAACCTATCTAGCTATCTAGCATATCAATAGAATTATTAGCAATTCAGTCAAAGCCTCATAAAGGCTCAAATTCGCCAATAGCTATACTAGCGATGATTGTTTTGTGTCTCTGGCTCAGTCGAAGGGTACTACACTAACGTCACATGGGTTTACCTTCATCTCACTTCTAGAGTAGCCAGCTAGCCAGCTACGGAGCTACATGGAAACATTGGCATTGAACAGACCATTTTTCATCGAGCTCTATAAACCCTCAAATTAATTCCAAGATCCTGCACTTCAACCACACGAACGGTCTCATTTGAAATCCACTCTGCCTACAAAGCTGAAATGAAGAAAACTGTGTTTCTGTCCAAATACTTTTGGACACGACCATTCACTTAAGTGCGCCCTTTCTATGCACCTTTAATGAAAGCCAATTGTTCAGACTGTGAACTGTACTGTTGCTGATTAAAGTCTCCTATTCAAACTTAATCTGTGATTTATGTGAAGATATAACAGCCATAGGACAGGCAGCAGAAATCAAGCATAAAAAATTGAAAGGCCCAACCTCTATTGACCTCAGTACCACTGAGGGTCGTGACCTTGTTGTCTGTCAACTGATGAGGCCCTCGTGTGCACTGATGCAGTTAGGGAATGAAAATCAAATGAATCAGTACTTAACAGGGTTCCCACAGCTTAGGGCAAGTTAAATTCAAGACTTTTTCAGACTTTTTTAATGCCATTTGATATTAAATTTAAGACCAACTTCATAATAAACACAAATGGAAAAATAACACCTCATCATAGGATTCGGGACAATTTTGCCCAAATGTTTATTTGAACATGAAATATGACCTTTTGATCAAATGAAAACGTTTTTTTGAAGAACATTAATACTAGGGATGGACGATATTAGATTTTTGGCCGATATCCGATATGCCAATATTTTACAACTCATTTGGCCGATATCCGATACTGATACCGATATTTTTTCCCCCACATTAATTGCAGTGATCATCTAGTTTCTGCAGGGGAATTAACAGACAGAATTATTCTGCAGACTCTTCATCATGTCGGCCTGCTGGCAAATGCAGACATAAGACAAAGCTGAAAATGATGTAACATCAGTAATCACTCCTTGTGCAAAATAAGAAAAATACCTCAATTTACGTTATTTAAAACATGTCATTTATTCATTACAATTGTTTTTAAGATATTTGCAGCCTGTCCTACTTAAAACAGACTTATGACAACACCCACAACCAATTTTACCTCTATTCACAAGGAACATGTATGAAGTGCATTGTACAACTGTACAGCAATGCCCCTGACCTTTGACCCCTCAGGCGGTACTGCATCAAAAACCGAAATCAGTGTGTAAAGGATATCACCACATGGGCTCAGGAACACTTCAGAAAACCACTGTCAGTAACCACAGTTCGTTGCTACATCTGCAAGTGCAAGTTAAAACTCTACAATGCAAAGTGAAAGCCATTTATCAACAGCACCCAGAAACGCCACCGGCTTTGCTGGGCCCGAGCTCATCTAAGATGGACTGATGGAAAGTGGAAAAGTGTTCTGTGGTCTGACGAGTCCACATTTCAAATTGTTTTTGGAAACTGTGGACGTCGTGTCCTCCGGAGCGAAGAGGGAAAGAACCATCCGAACTGTTGTAGGTGCAAAGTTCAAAAGCCAGCATCTGTAATGGTATGGGGGTATATTAGTGCCCAAGGCATGGGCAACTTACACATATGTGAAGGCTCCATTAATGCTGAAAGGTATATACAGGTTTTTGAGCAACATATGTTGCCATCCAAGCAACATCTTTTTCATGGACGCCCCTGCTTATTCCAGCAAGACAATGCCAAGCCACATTCTGCACGTGTTATAACAGCATGGCTCCGTAGTGAAAGAGTGCGGGTACTAGACTGGCCTGCCTGTAGTCCAGACCTGTCTCCTATTGAAAATGTGTGGTGCATTATGAAGCGTAAAATACGACAACAGAGACCCCGGACTGTTGAACAACTTAAACTGTACATCAAGCAAGAATGGGAAAGAGTTTCACCTGAAAAGCTTCAAAAATTGGTCTCCTCAGTTCCCAAACGTTTACTGAGTGTCGTTAAAAGGAAAGGCGATGTAACACAGTGGTAAAAAGGCCCCTGTGCCAACTTTTTTGCAATGTGTTGCTGCCTTTAAATTCTAAGTTAATGATTATTTTCAACAACAAAAAAAGTTTCTCAGTTTGAACATTAAACATCTTGTCTTTGCAGTGTATTCAATTGAATATAAGTTGAAAAGGATTTGCAAATCATTGTATTCTGTTTTTATCTACAATTTACACAACGTGCCAACTTCACTGGTTTTGGGTATGTATATCGGCAGATATTAGCAGAATGGCCGATGTCCGATATTTAATTTTAAAGCCGATATCGTTCACTGATATGGCACTGCTTTTTTCAGTTCCTCCTCCACCTCTGCCAATTCTGACATTTTTTCTTTGCGGCGCTTTCTCAGTGTGTTCACTAATTCATCACGAGTTCACAATTTTAAGACTTTTGAAAGATTTATTTAAGACATTTTAATGCCAATTAAGGCCTTGTTTTTGGATTCGTGAATTTAATGCCTTTTAAGAGTTTTTAAGGATCCGTGAGAACCCTGCTTAAGTACTGGCTGTGTTTGTATGTGCTACATAGATGCGAATACTGATTATGACAGATACTCAGAGGATCCTCATGCACCTAAGATCCATCACCATCGTGCCAGAGCCGTAATGGAGGACGGCCGGCTCTGTGCAACTCATGCACTTCCTACATGTGAAGCAGAATTTCAGGATGGTTCGTTTAACCTTTATCCGCCAGGAGCGAAGGGAGGGGAAATTAAGGTGACAGACAGATGGATGGACAGACACGCACGGAAGTAAACACCGCACATTCTAACAGTCATTCACAGAGACCCGGTGAATCTCAAAAATGAACAATAATCCTCCTCTCAGCGACAGAAAAGGTGAGGTCAGGCAGATGGGACCACAGTACCAGTGCGATGAAAACTCAGGCAGAAATGAGTACAAAACCGCTGCCCAAACCTTAAACAACTAAAGGAGCAGCACTGGAGTTTCGCACTTGATGAAGAGCTGAGGGAGGATTGCAGGACCAACACCCAGGACTCAAACACTGAGACAGAGTACAATAACAGGGCAGATTTGGATACAGGATACGAGACCCCAACACAGACTGTACATGACACAATTTCACTATAAAAGCACAAATTTGCCATAAATCTTTTCCCGACACATTTATTGGCTTTATACGACTGAGAAAACAGAGAGCACGCAGCGAAGTCGCACATTCTGAGGGAAATAATGAAAGCAGGAGAAATGGAAAAAAACAACATCGGCATGAGTTTCCCTCCGTACAGCGTCTCCCCTGCAGGAGAGCGGCGGCTCGGGAAGAACACCTGCTCGCCTCCGCAGCAGCCATTTATAAAAGCGCACATTCTCATATTCTCACATTCTCCTACACCTCGCGTTCGCATATTATCCTGCGAATGAATTAGTCCAGCCCGATCGCAAGTACAGCAGTTTAGAGAATAAAAGCATCTCTCACTGCTTTCTCCATCTCTTCGCTGGAGTGAGGGATGAAAATGAATCACTGAAGAGATGGGGGGGGGGGTGTATAGACCCTCAGACTATCTCACCACACCAAACAAAGCCTTTTCCGCTGCTCATGAAATTAAACAGGCCACATTGCCCTCCTATAAAACAGCAAAACCGCTGAACCTAATGGCTATCGTGATCCTATTGAAGCCAACGCCTGGTAAATACAAGCAGTCGGTACACTGCATCGAATCCTGAGTAACACAAATTTATTGGCACCAAAGGTAATGGTGCATTCAAGTTGTCGAGTTGGAACTTGAAAATAAACGATTTCCAGAGGCCAAAGGGGGAAAAAAGCACCAGAACACCTCTAAAGGGGGGGAAATTCGGTCCTCCTCTCGCTACTCTCACTTTCCCAGATATCAGGGTCCGCAAAGTACGAGGTCAATGGCACAAAACATGTTTGAAGACTCGTAACCCCCCGCCCCATGAATCTTTGACAAACCGAAAGGCACAAGTTTAGAAGCTGATCAGTGCACCGGAAAAAATTGGCAAAGAAAATATTGAGCGGTTTGTGAGTTACGGTATAGAAACATTATGGGAACGCCAACGCAGATACTGACGCCAACACGGACCGCAACTGAGCCAAAAAAATAATGTCCCCACCAAACATAAAAAAAACCTGTTGCTGCAATGTTGAGGCTTCACTGCAACATGCAAATGTAGTCAATGATCAAACCCAGAATTAGTGGTTTAAAGAGCCAACTTCGCCAGCGGGCCGACATGCGCAATCATGCTGAAAGAGGCGAGAGGAAAACTTTCTCGCCCTGAAAACGTGTTCGCTGCTGGTATCCATTCTCAGTGTGTTCAAGATCAATGGCCCTCAACCACTACAGCCAAGCTCTTCACCGACAGACAGCTTTGGTGGCGCTTTTTTCCCAATTCAAAGGATTCTGTCAACTATAGTTATTATAACCATGAGTACTCAATACATTCTTATATTGCCGTTGCCTTGACAACAATAGCAACAAAGTCACTCAAAGATGCAAGTCTAAGTCTTCTCGAATGTTCAGACAGCTCAAATGCAAATTGGCAATTGAGGGCTTAGTCACAGTGCTGTGAAAAAGTATTTGCCCTTCCAGGTTTCCACTATTTGTTCTTATTTGTCATAATTAAATGTTTCAGATCATCCAACATGACAAAGACAATGCAGGTAAATACAAAATTCATCTTTTGAATGACTATTTCATTACTGAAGATTCAGAGTTATTCAAAAGTTATAGAGTTGAAGTTCAAGTTTCAAGAGTTATATCATGCATGAGAGAAAATAACAGCCCCTAAAAAATGAATGAACGGTTATGCCTTACTTGGCGGCAACAAATGCAATCAACTATTTGCAATGACAGGCCTTATATTGCTGTGGAGGGATTTTGACCCAATCCTCTCTTCAGAATTGTTTTAATTCGGCTACATCTCAGGGTTTTCGAGCATGAAGCGCCTGTATAAAGTCACACAACTCCATCTCAAAAAATTGAAAAGAAAAGAAAAGCTCTAAAGAAAGAAAATGAAGGTTGCAGTGGCTCATTCAGAGCTGGACTTGATGGTGGGCAGTATGACTCAACTGCACTCGAGCTTTCGGTCACAAAATGATGGCTGGACATTGTCCTTCAGGAGAGAAAACTGTGTGGTTCAATAACGGCAAGTTGGCGCGGTCCTGAAGCAGCAAAGCAGCCCCACGCCAGCACCGTGAATGACTGTTGGTCTGACGCTCATATTACGGAATGATGGGTTAGCTTTGCGCCAGAATTAACAGGACCAACAAGTCCCATTTTTGACTTATCAGACCATTCAGTATCTTCCCAAAAGTCTAAGGGGTCATCAAGATGTTTTTTTGGTGAGAAGAGCACTCGGTGCACTTTTTCGTCAGCAGTGGTTTTCATCCCCTGGATGCTGTATTTGCTTCGTCTCTGACATACTGTGGAATCATGAACACTGACTGTAACAGAAAAGGAGGGCCTTCAGGTCGTTAGATATTATTCTGGGTTCTTTTATGACCTCCTGGATGAGGACACCCTCTTGAAGGAATTTTGTTGTGCCGGCCGCTCCTGGGGAGGTTCACAAAGTTTCAAGTTTTTTCTTTTTGTAGTTAATGGCTCCCACTGTGGTTTGCTGGAGTCCCATGGAGCGTTTGAAATGGCTTTGTAACCCTTTTCAGACTGGTAGATGTCAACGACTCTTTTCCATTGGTTCCTAAATTTCTTAAGATCGCAGCATCATGTGCTGCTTTTTACCTATGTCACATTGCCAGAGTGGCTCTACTTAAGTGATGTCTACATTCAGTAATCTTGGCAGTAATCACGCATGGATCTGTCTAGTGAAATTAAGCCTAATTATCAATTGAATTTGCTTAATTGGTTGATATCAGTTACCGAGGGGCAAATTACTTTTTCACACCAGGCCAAGTAGGACTGTACACCTTCTCTCCTTCAATGCGGTCAGAAGTCATTGTTTGTTTCATCCCTCCACAGTGACAACAAGCGACACAGCTGTGACAATGAACAATATATAAGATATAAGTTATATATATATATAAGTTAGTCATACAGCAAACATATTACATATTTTTTAGATGACAAAAGAGCGCCAAATCTGTTTCTTCATTATAATAGATAATGCCATTAATCAAATGCTTTATTAATGTCCGCAAAAAATGGCAAGTGCCTTAATCACAGTAAGTAACGTGAATTAGGCTACATGTAGACCCTCCTCCTGTAGGAAAATCAGAGCCTTGAAACAGAGAAGCAGTATTTATATTAACCCTTAGAGTGCTATAGTTACCCAGAGATGCAAGATATCAAAATCAGATGCTGTTGAAAACCTACTGTGTAGCAGCTTGTTTAACTCATTCCCTACAGAATACTTTTATATAAAATTGCTGCGTTTGTACGGAATACTTTTCCCGAAAATTACACAATATAAAGTATGTAAGTACAGGTGGGCCACGACCGCGATCGTCAACTGATTTTGTGTTTTCATCGGACTGCGAATGGTCATCCAGCTCGCTGGCACCTGTTTACCGTAGGGTATGGTAGAATTTGCCGCGCCGTTGGCAGCGGCTTGCCGTAGGGGATGAGTTAAAAGAGCTCCCCTGTGGGAGCTCTTTTAAACAAGTTGCCGCATGCTAGATTTTCAACAACTCGGGATAATTACTCTTATAATTCCCTGAAAATGTATTCAGCGCTCTAAGGGTTAATCTGAGCAGACCTCTTTAGACAGATTGTAGCTCTTCATATCATGTTCACTTAAGAAATGATGTGCATGTGTTTAAATATAGTCTGCAAAACCACTCCATCTGATGGACTGCAGACGAGGTTGTGATGCGTAGATGATACGACAGGAAAAATCAAGCCCCTCCAGTCCCTTGTGCTTCAACAGATTACATCTCAGCTTCATTTAACAGCCACAGGGCCTGAAATGCTACACAGTGTTAACACATTAACACTTCAAAAGACTGCGCACAGGGTGGGAACACTTCCTTCTTACCCTGGTCATTTTTCAGTTGGGACTCACTGATGTGCTAATAATTTTTGTGAGTCATTGAAGCCAACTCACCCAGTGACTCCCAACTCCCCCAGTTCCGCAGTTTGACTGGTCTAGCGATGAGGTAATGGAATTTGAACACGCAAGAGTCTTGTTTACGCAAGGTGGGAATCCTCAAATCTGAAAGTCTAATCCAAATCCAACCCTGGTTTTTTCTCCATCCCGGCAAATAATGAACAATTATGGCCACTGATTGGCCAGACGAGCATCACACCTGTCGCCCAGGTAAAGGGGGTGGAAACCAGCAGCTGCAGGAGCGTGTTTAGGGGAGGAGGGACGCCAGGAATTAAAACAAGACAAAGACAGGCTCATCCTTCTGGCCCGTTTCCATTCCTCCGAGCCGTTCTATCTTTTTAAAATGGACGACGAGACGGGGAAGTGTAATTAATGGCGAACGCTTCGCCGTCGGCCACCATATTGTTCTCTTGATTGTTTTTATTTCACACGCAGCCATTTCTGGCGTTTAATTTAGGCTGTAAGGCTCGGCGCAGGTCTCTCAGTGTAATCAGATGCAGACTAATGACTTGAGAGGGCTTCGAGCGAAAACGCAATTAAAAGTCGGCCGAGGGACGAGGAGGCGCGACGGACTGTAGCAACGCGTTTAAAGACCGCGCCAGGCAGAGGGGAAACAGAAAAAAGGATTTTTTTTTCTTCCATTTTCTATTTGACAAGGTGTGTGATCCAGCCACAAGAGTTGGCAAAACAAATAATGAGTTCAACCCAGGAGCGTTAAATCCACAGCGGAGGAATTCCTGTAATACCTGTAATATATGGACCCCCCACTTTCCTCTCCATTAACAACAGTTTCCTCAAACACTCACTTCACAAACTCCACTGGAAGAGAGGAGTTTATTAGAGGGCATGAGTGCCACGCTTGTGTGCGCGCGGACGAGAGTGCTTGCACGTAAGTGCGACCGAGCGCCCGATAGTTTTTCGGCAAACGTGGATATAAGACCCCACAGGGTGTCAGGCCCAGAGTATAGAGTTCCTCCTCTCCCCCCAAATTTACATCTGACCCCACGGGGCCCCTCGTACTGAACTCTCCGGGCTTATTAATCTCGGCAGGTCCGACGTGGCCGGGAGCTGTGCGCCCGGTGAGGAGACCGGAGTGCGCGTTTCGAATTTTAACGACCCTGAAGAGCTCGGCGCATTCGCCAGTCTGAACACATCCAGATGCAGTCTCTCCGGCGCAGCCCTGGGATTACGCATCACCTAAGCTTTACCAAACCAAACTTCATATCCCGCCAAACGGTATTAACAAACTAACCCATGCAAAACGCTTGTGCATATTCATCAGTATTAGGAGGATCTGAGAATAAACTGATATGATTTATTAGGGTAAAAGTCCCCATAGTTTTCCCTACCACTTAATTTAACCTGAAAGGGCTTCTATTTATAACACAATGGAATAGTTTCATGTACATTTCATATCTGCATATTTCTCGTGGATATATGCATTTGGTCATACTAGTTAATTTCTACTACTCTGCTTTCATGATTGATATTGAGGCTTCAAGTAATACATTCTCATTCTCTAAATTTAAACCTGAATATCACCACCGGTTCAGTGTAATTTGACTCCATATTCTAACATTCATAACTTTACCAGCTCATACAGATGAGTGACCCCGAAACTAAAATAAGGATATAAACGTAAGAAAGAGGTATTCATGAGTTGAATTCCATGCGCCGCGTGCTGAAATATGTGTCTTTTCTGAACAGTAGGAGGAAGTGGCCTCCTTTTCAGCAGGAAGTTCATGGCAGTTCAGCGAACAGCAGGTGAGAGTGGTGATATGAGCGAGGGATCCATACGGATACAGGAAGTAATCAGAGGATCTTTACCTTGTTTATCCACGTCTCGAACACGACCCTCTCGGCAGGGTCCAGTGTGGTGAGGAACAGATCTGCAGCAAGGGGGGGAAAAAAAATAAAAGAGAGAGAGGAACACGTCAGTAATAAAGAGCCGAATCAAAATAGAGCAAAACTGGAGAAAAATGGTGAGTTAAGGTTGCAGTGATTTCACCGAGGAGTGAATTATGGTGCGTCAGACCCGGAGCTCATCAAACACACCCCCAGAGGGTCAAGATTTCACCACTCAAGTTCAGACTCATGGGGCAAGGGCAAAGCACACCTCCGGCACAGTAAGCCCCTGACCACAATCCCTTACTTCTTTAGTACATACTGCATCAGTGTACGCTGCATACTACACACTATACTCCACAGTCTTCTACAGTGTACTGCCGGCCAAAATGTGAATAGATCCAAATGAAGAATGACAGTCACATGACCACAAAGTGATAAAGCTCACCTGGGTCTTGATGGGACATCACCAGTCACCACATCTCATTACGGTAACGTTACACGCTGCAGTATAAAGAAAACTTCCCCTGTGTGTAGTGGAATTTGGCCCATGTCGTACACCACTGCGGTTTCTACAGCAGAACATCCCAACACCATAAGACCTACCATCTTGTGGCGTCAGCACTGAATCCTCTCTCCAAATACCTCAACATCAGTATTGTGTTGATATTGTGTGGTAACTGTAGGTACTTTCACTAAATATTTACACAATGCAATATTTGATCGCCAGTCATAAGTAAAGTGGACAGAATACCCAAGCAGGTACAGGCAAAAGCTAGAGCAGTTTAATAAGTGCTGAAAACTGTATAACTTTACTGTTATGTCTTATCACTCATGTCTTATCACAATATTACGATATCCACCATCCCAGACAATATCTTATCTCATACCCTGATATCGAGACTGTATACTATGAAAACATTGACAAATCCTACAGCATGAGCAGACGAACAAAATTAAGCCCGTTACAGCTGTACTCTGTGGCTGCAGGAGTAATGCAGGAGAGTAAACTTTACTGTCCCCAGAGGGGACATTTGTCTTGTGCAAAATGCTATGAAGGTTGGACTCGACTGCCTGCTTGCATCAGGGTAAATTTTATTTTGCGAGAGCAACCCCCGTGAAAACGGAATCAGGGAAAGACTGTTCAAACATGAAATAGTGTTCAATTACCTTCAGAGCACAGAGCTCAGCCCTGTGTCCTCAGCTTGAGCAGCAGTGAAAACCAGAACAGGCGCAGTGAACTGCTAATGTTTATACATGACTCATTGGTGCGGTCATTCCAGGACCCAAACGACAGGGGGAGAGTCTCTACCACAGTCTAAAACCACAGCAATACTGAGCAGCTGTGATCATCTCCATCGTCAAAGCCCAGGGCCTTACTGGGAGACCACAGCGAGACATGAGTGTGCAACCATGACCAGACCACAGACCGAGGAACGCGAAAACTCATTTTTATCATTCGCTACCAGGTATTTAATGTGTTCCGCCGTGTGCACACCAAATGCTTGGAACTAACTGAGGATTTGATGGGGGACTTCAATGTGACCTCGAGGCGAGCCTGACAAACGAGGAGCAGGAACACCGCGAGAGACCCCCACAGGAGACGCCGACCTTGAACGCCTCACCGTTTCTGACTACAGAGGGGTCCATGTTCTCACACAAAACTGCAAGTGGGCAAAACCTCCAAAGCAGTTTATTTTCACCGCACCACACAGCGCAAGCAGAACTTCAATAAGGAAACACCAGGCTGCCGCAGAGAAACATTAATCAGCTCAGAGCTGCTCTTTTAACAGAAAACTCCTCATCGTTCTACAAAGGACGAGCGGAGCAGAGAGGAGACATTTTCCCTCAGGACACACCGATCTCGACTCGCTTTCCCGCTGCCACTCGACCATTCTCATTTCGCTTCTGCGATGAAGAGGACTCCTTCTGTGACAGAAAGCATCCCACTCATTTCCAGAGCTCGCATCGATCGGAAAGTCGTGAGCGGGTCGGCGAGACCGAAGTTTGGAGGAGACGTTGAGAGGAGCGAAAAGTGGCTCAGTCTTGCTTTCACCAAAGAGCGCCATCGCTTTTCCGAGATACCGCTGTCCTGAGAACAGTTTAGCGCTTCTCATAACGGATGAGGGCACTTGTACGGTGCAGAATAAGGAGAGGAATAAAAATGACTACAGCGTGAGAGCAGGGATGGAGGAGAGATGCACGCCGTCCACACACATGCAGCTCCAGCTCATTTTCCTCAAGACGCGCGCTGCGGTGCAATCGAGACCCGCGAGGGAAAACCGCCATTAACTGGCAAACGATAACAGCGATATCTTTCTGTATGACGATACACCTGTATCAGTTCACAGAGAAAATGACATGAACCTCCTCAAAGCCTGACTGTAAATCGGGTCACTGAGGGAGCGGAGCATTCAGATTCATCTCCACTGAGCAACGCCCGGCGCCACAGTCACTCCATCAAAAACGCAAGCCAACTTATTTTAGAGATTAAAATTTTTGCAAAGTCAGGTGGAAAATAGCAAATAACTAACCCTTAAAGCGCTGAATAAATTTTCAAGGAAGTAAAAATGTAATTATCCTGCGGGAGCTCTTTTAAACAAGTTGCCACATGATAGGTTTTCAACAGCATCTGATTTTGATATCTGTCATCATTGGGCAACGATAGTTGACTGCAGCGCTCTAAGGGTTAAGAAGAGTAATAAACTCCAGTATTTGTGTCCCCTGAATCTTACATGTCGCAGAAATAAGGCCTGATTCTTCAGCTCCGAATGCTGTTTGCATGAAAGGCTGCTGCTAAGAATGTTAATTTTTCTCTCGCTCTTTCTTTTCTTTTTTTTTTAAGTAATTTCTTATCGCAACAAACCCCTGAGAAAGGCGTCACACAAAGGTTCCTCTCCCCCTCGCTCTCTCTCATACTCACTCACAAGCTCGAATGACCTCTCTGCCTTCTGAATTATTCAGCTCCAGCATAAGGCTTTTTGAGTCCTCATTTGAATTTGTCACGTCAGTGAGAATAACGATTTAACGCATAAGGCAGAATTCCATTACAGCAAACAAGCCAATTAAAGAAGCACTCCGACTCTTAATTATTTAAAAGGCACAACACCGTATGCTGCACGCGTTCATGCAAGCATGCGTGTGGGTTTGTGTGTGTGTGTGTGTGTGTGTGTGTGTGTGTACATACACACAAACACAGAGCATTCACCCACAGTAACCTAATGGGTTTTTTTTTTTCACTTCAAATTAATGATAGCTGCAGGTCTTTTTGAAAGAGCCATTTAATAAACAGCAATATAGTACGGCGTTTACATTTTACATTAAATCCTTCAAAATACAAGCAAGAGCAAAATGGCCATTTCTTTGAAAACAATAATAAAGCAGAGACCCATTTAAGTTGCTCTTTCATTGTGGAATAACTGACTAAAGCTTTCATTTTTTTTTTAAATAATACAATATACTTGAGAATGTCAGGCAAAAATACACATCACCTGCAGAAGAAACTGGGCAGTGAGTAAAATGAAAGTATAACAGCAAGCAGTTATTGTGAAACCCTTTCCATCAGTGTTCAATTTAATGAACTAAAAAGACAATAATAAAGTAAATGAGTTGAAACATTTTTATTTGTTTTTTTTTTATAATAGGAGCCATTTAGAAATATAATATCTACAACACATTATAATGAAGTTGGGACAAGTGCATGTTCACCACTGTGTGACATCACCTCTCCTTTTAATGATGCTCAATAGCCGTTTTGGGATAGAAAACGCTGCTCGCTAGAGTTTCAAAAGCAGAGTTCGTCCCCTTTCTTGTTCACGGAAGGACTTCAGTCAGCCAACAGTGCAGAGTCTGCCTGTTGTATTTTATTCTTCATTATCCGCCATAGGTTTTTGAAGACTGACAGGTCTGTGCTGCAGGCAGTACCTGCACTGAGTTGATGAAGTCCGGCTGCGGTGTGTGGCTTGGTGTTATCCTGCTGAAAGAAGCAGGGCATCCCTGAAAAAGAGTGTCTGAAAGGCACATATGTTGTTCCAAAGTCCGTGTGTTTCCATCTGCATCAATGCGCCCTTAACAGATGTGCAAGTTGCCCATGCTGAGTGCATTAAAGCTGGAGTATGCAATTTTTCAAAAAATCACTTTTTGTCATATTTGTTAAAACTGTTACTATGACCTGACATTGCGATGCGAGTCAGATGATCTTTGAGAAAATTAGAGTCATCTGGCTCTATCTAGTGGTTCCCTCTCCTTCTGCAAGATTTCACCGTGACTGGGACAAAACAACCAATCAGAGCCAGGAGGAGTGACTGACGATGACAATCATTTCTTGTGCACACGCAATTCAATCAGCTGTGTGGCCTAGTTGTGGGTGTTTCTTCACAGCTGGACAAACACTAGCCTGCATAAGCACAACCATTTCTCACTGCCTTATTTGTGAGTTCAAACTTGAGAAGTTGAGAACGGGAGTACAATCTTCCAAGATCGCGAGGACACAGTTAGCTGAGTCTGCAGTTTGAGACAGTTGCGTTGTGGTCTACTTAACATTTCAGCGCGAGAATTTATTTGTTCACCTTTCTCACAATTTTAATATTGTTAAAAATAAACAGTTATGTGCTTTTTCCTTGGCGGATGCTGTTGTCGCTGACTGTCACCAGAGAATGCTGTCACATTAGCTGCAAAAGCTATACGGAAAAAGCAGGCTACACTTTCAGCCGATAGGCGTTGCAAGCTCGGCTCAATAATAACTTTGTCGGTGGTTGCTAACGCAAATGGGTGGCTGGTAGATACATCGTATAACTCAACAGATGTATCTGAAATTCCATATGGCTGCATTATTCCCTAAAACAGTGATTCCCAAAGTGTGGGCCGCGGCCCCCTGGTGGGCCGTGGTGGTACTGCAGGTGGGCCGTGAGAGGTCATTAAGAATATGATTCGTTTTTGCAAATATGATTTTTATTGTAAAATATTTATTGCACGATTTTAAAAAATATTTAGAAGTAATAACCTATTGCGTGTTATTGACCTCACAATATTTAAGGAACCTTATATAGTTTATGATCTGAACGTAGCTTTCTGGTCATCATGATCGGAGGTCATAATCTGAGGAGCACGTACTGTCTTCGATAATTAATTCTGTCTTGTGTGTACAGCACAGAATAAAAGTTTGGGCTTCTTTTATCCCCCTGCTTTCATTTCAATCCTGAATCTTTATTTTCATAATAAACAAAAACAATTATTTTTTTAATTTATTTTAATTTCTGAACAATAATTGTTACGGTTAAGTGTTCTGAGAATGCATAATTTCGTCTATGTACTGTTTAGAGGACAAAGGTGGGCCACGGACATTTTTTTTAGATTTTCAAGTGGGCCCTGATTTGGAAAAGTTTGGGAACCCCTGCCCTAAAACAATGTGAAACATGGTCTGGTCAGACAACAGCACTCCTTCCCGCTTCTCTGTCAATCCATTTTAGATGAGCTTGAGCCCAGACAAGTCGATGGTGCGGCTGGATGGAACTGACATACAGTACAGGCCAAAAGTTTGGACAAACCTTCTCATTCAATGTGTTTCCTTTATTTTCATGATTATTTACATTGTAGATTCTCACTGAAGACATCAAAAGTATGAATGAACACGTGGAATTATGTACTGAACAAAAAAGTGTGAAATACCTGTAACTGAAAACATGACTTATATTCTAGTTTCTTCAGTAGTCACCCTTTGCTCTGGTTACTGTTTTGCAGACTCTTGGCTTCTCTTGATGAGCTTCAAGAGGTCGTCACCTGAAATGGTTTTCACTTCACAGGTGTGCCTTGTCAGGGTTAATTAGTGGAATTTCTTGCCTAATCGGAGGGGTTGGGGCCATCAGTTGTGTTGTGCAGAAGTCAGGTTGATGCACAGCCGACAGCCCTATTGGACAACTGTTATTGGACAGATGAATCTTTGTTCTTAAAGGGGTCAAATTATGCAGTAGCAGGTTTTCCTTTTGAGTGCACCATTGCTTTTTGTGCATGTAAAACATCTGCAAAGCGACAAAGTCATTAGTCCAGGCCAAACAGAGTAATTCTGTCCGAGAGAAAACACAGCTCTGAAAAAGCTTGACCTGCCGCAAACACCTTATTTGTAGTCCAGCCTTTGCATCCATAATTTGCGTCAGTCACAATGCGACATACACGCATGCCCTCAAATACGGTTAGGTGGAGCAGAGGAGGAGTAGAATCTGGTGACAGCGTACTGCCACAAACCAAAATCTTCTCCAGACATACTTTTCTTCAGTGAAAAGAAAAAAATCCAGAGCTGCCAGATACCTCACTCAGTAGAGCATCGCGTTGCGAAGCAGAGGTGACTAACACGTCGCGGGTTCGAACCCCCGTAGTCGGCAGCTTTTTCAGAGTACCGCACAATTGGCCATTGTGCTACAGGGTTGCAAACAGGGAAGGGATGTTGTTCGTTGCTCAAGCGCCTCTTGTTGGCCAGACGGGCGCTCGTCAGGAAGATTCTAAGTCTGTTCATGTCCGGGTATCCTCCGCCCTGGCTCTGAGCTTGCGAGGATTCATCCAATGAGTGTATAATAAGCAGCAGGCTGACAGGCGCGTGCTGAAAGCTGTGAACTGTCTTCACTCTCCTGAACTGGCAGCAAGGGGACGCATACGAGCAAGACTAGTACATAGTTCACCAACTGAGCATTCCAGATTCGGAGGGGATTGGAGATGCCAAATTTAAAAAAAAAAAAAATTTTTTTTTATTAATTTGACCTCATTGCTCTGCAGTTCATTTTAACCTTTTATGGTGATCCCTTCATTTTATTGAGGCTGCTTCTTGAACCACAGCTGACCAATCACAATTAAGTATGCTTTGGGGGGGGTCTTAAAAAAAACTGGGGCCAAAACAGCCCATTTCAGTGAGAATGAGGTGCTGCACACACAGCCTGTGCTTTTTCACCATAAAAACAATAACAGTCTTCAGCAGTTTGATTTGCTTAAACAGCTTCTGACAAGGTGGTGAACCTCAAACTGCCTTTGCCGACTGCCCATTATACACCCAATCATGACTGAATCAACTGTTACCTATACCACATATCATCAATATTTATTTAGAAATAAATAAATAAATACAATTTAAATAAAATCAATACAGTTTAGTTGAATATTCAAATATTTTTAAGCTGTTTTCAACTAAATATAGGTAATAGAGATTTTCCATATCATTCAATTATGTTTTTTTATTAGCATTTTACATACTGTCCCTATTCTAGTGGAACTGAGGTTGTGGTATGCTTGCATAAATCGCAGATAGAAAAGATAATTGGGTATTTAATCAGAAGTTATATTATTATTTTTATTACAATCTATTGGTAGTACAAGTCTAAATTGTTTTCAGTATCTTACTTGTCCTGTGACCTGATTTCATGTTCCATTTCCCGTGAGACCATGTCAATTTTTTCTGCCGATTCTGCGTAATCCTTTCAGCGGAACATGAATAATTGATGTTTATTAAAACATTAATGAGCTCAACTGGAATATACTCCAGTGGAACAGTTGCCCAAGTGCTCCTGGTGGACAGTTTACAGAAGTCTACAATCAGGCCCACAGTCCACAGATGTCTTACGCATGTACAAGAAAGAGTCGGTTTTCTCAGTTACTTTTAAGCGAGACAGATTTCATACGGTTTAGTACTATACTACATTTTTAATGGATACTATACAATGGATGTGAATATAGGAATGAGAGTTGTCCTTCAACGAGTCTGTTCAATATTTCTCGACACAATGTCATATATGGCTACATCTGATTGCATAGATGCGCCTTTTCCATCTCTCCTACCGTCCGTCTGTCCGTAACTCCATGGCACTCTGTTCCCAGGCCAGATATCATCCATCTCGTCACCCATCTCATGCTTGTGACAGTGGGGGATTTACTCACACAAATCTAAGTTCAGCAGCGAGGCAGAAGCAGTGAGAGGCCTAAGGTGGTTAAAAATAAATAAATAAAAATATAAAAACCCTGCCATTCAAAGTTTGAAATGAAAGCAATGATCCAGCACAGAGAAAAATCAAAAATCACAATCTGCCACCTTCGTAGTAGGAAATAAACCGAGAAGAAGGTCAGGCATTACGCCAAAAAATACAAATATTTATCACCTGCATTGTAACAGCGCTGAATAAACCTTCCTTTACTTCATAAAATGCTGGGCATCCACTTCCTGTCAACGTGAAGAAGACCTCCACGAATAACCCAATAACATCAGAAAATTTCCCTTCATTTCACCTCAACAGAAAACCTTTTCTCACCGAGGAAGCCAAGAATTTGGACACGTTTGGCGAGCATGATGAAACAGAACCCCACTTAAATGCAACAGCCCGTCTGGAGCAGCGGTTTTGGAACAAGGGCCCAAAAGCCGAGTAAAGGGTCATCTTAGTCAGCCACGTTCATGTTTGGACTCATGAAATGAGGAACGGACAAAGGGACACGTGTGTAATGCCACGGTACTTTTCCAGAGGGGCCATTGCGCCATTTACCACTGCTCCTTTAGAGTTACACGATTAGGGCAAATGACAGCCGTTACATGAGAGAATACCGACAGCCCTCTTCACGCTGAGCGCATTATGCACTCGTATGCATTTACTCGCTCCATCGCCTTCTCTCCGCAAACCCGTTAGTCCCCCGTCAGGAAGAGAGAGGGAGCGGTCGAGAGAAAGACAGAAAGAGGAGGGGAGAGAAAGACAAGATCAATCCTTTCACACCGAGCTGAGCGACAGCGGCATTCCGTTACACGACACTGAAAGCCCTCCACAAACACACACTTGGACTGCTCTCTAACTGACGTACTGACGAGGCTCGTGTAGCTACCTACGGACAGCTGGTAGAACTAACCTCTCTTTGTAGCTTTGCAGAGAAAAATAACGTCACACGTCTTCTCCAGAGCCATACAAGACCTACCCCTCCCTCTCCCAACTTCTTTTTCAGTTTGCAGCCTCGAAGGGCCACGCCTCATAGCTCCACTCTCCATAGATCAGAAGGGCTGATGGGTGGTCACTAATGTCTGACAAACCTGCCCAATTCCAGCTTTTTATTCATTTATTTTGTCCCCTCCACAGATCATGTGATTTATTTCGTGAGACAGGAGTATTCGCAGAGTTCTTCAGTGACAGCTTTGACTTATTCATTACTGACTGCAGATTTTTCCAAGAGATATCTCAAGCAATTCAGGGGTCTGCTCAATATTTGATTGAAGCCGAATTATAGATTTTCAATTCCATTAAAGGCAGCCAGCAGTCTAAATATTGCATTGTGGGAGGCATATTTACTGCACACGCAGGTGAACCATGAATATGCATGACCAGCCAGGGCTCTTCCATGATATATAATGTATATCAGTGGGCGATGCACTCAATCTCATTCACTCACAGACCCCCTGACTTGCTGGGATTGATTTCTGATTTCAGTTCAATTCTAGAAAGCCTAAGAATGCTTGAGGCTCGAGGATGGCGAGTAACACAGCCAATACAACGCACTGGAGCTGAGGGCAACTTCAAAATCTCAGCCCTTGGAGCACAGAATGCAACTCAATGATACAGGACATCAAAATCAAAGCTGTTGAAAACCTATCATGTGGCGGACTTGTTTAAAAGAGCTCGGCTGCGGGAGCTCTTTTGAACAAGTCGCCACATGATATGTTTTCAACAGCTCAAAAGAATTCAATTTATATACTTTTACTCCAGCCCTTTAAGTGTAAATAGAGCCTGTGTCCGATGTAAATATCACTGTGCTACTATACACCAGGGGCTCACAAGGTGGCAAATTCCGGACTGGCGCATGAGCCTGGGTTTCAGGCCCGCGGGGCCCGATGACAAATCGGTATCACAAGCACGGAAAAATAACATCATTACAGCATTTCTCAAGACAGCAGCAGGAGAGCTGTGTGACCCGTTACTGACACCGATTGGCACGTCTCCCTCACGGACTCCTCTGCCCATCTGCTGCTCTCCATAGCTGTCCACAGGACGCCCGGAAAATTAATGGGCCGGGTCTGGGCAGGACCACACGGGGAGCCCCTCCAGGCTATGAGAGGAATGACCGCAAAGAAAAACCAATAGGATGCCAGTGATCTCAAGTTCTTCGATCCTTCCGCCGTTTGCCAACCGAAGCAGCAGTGAAATCAAAACAGCTCAGTGAGCGATGCCAGACACGACGCAACTCGCCCCAGCTTACAGGGGAAAAAACTGTTTGTCATAGAAACCCTAAATTAATTTAATTATTCTCAGAGTACTTGAGTGACTGTAAGGTATCACTTGGGGAGATGCTACAAACCCAATTTCAACATTATTGGAGGAAAATTGACCATTTCATGGACATTTTAATTATTTTTTTAATCTGACCTCCTGATTGGTACCCCCATATGACACAGTGCAGCCTATCAGCTGCGGTTCAGCTGTGGTAAAGTGTTGCTCATCAGGATGCAGAATTGAAAGGTCTATCTGTTGTGCTGGCTTTGTTCCCGTTCGGACCTCTGCATTAGAAGTCATGGCGAGAAAATGATTTCTGAACTTTGGCAAATATATTCGTAGAACTTACATGTGCCAACTTTCTCCAAAATTAAATGGCTGGTATGCTGGACCATAGCCGGCCTGGGTACCAAGTTTGGACATGAATCCGGCAATCATTCCACCAGACTTGTAAAGGCGCCAAGTTGCTAACCAACAAATGATGAAACAAACAAACAAAGAAACGCATGGAACTAAAAACAATGCCTCCCCAAATCCTCCCGGCGGATAAAAATAAACGCTGAGAGGCAGGCGCCATTCAAGAACTCAACACACTAAACACATTTGGTGTGCAAGTTCGTTTGCACAGTTTTTCACACAATACCAGTGCGTGCAGGAGGGTGGCAAGATGGGACATTGGTAATATATCTTCCACAGGAGGAAGTCTCCAGTCTGAACAACTGTCGTCTGCAGCCCTGAACCGCAGGAAGTGCCTTGATTGAGCCTTTAAATCCAGCATTGGGACTTCCTGATAAGCCACCATAGACGCCCTCCAACACTCCAACAACCGCTGCCTCAACTTGACGCCACACACTGCCCTGAGGCATCCGGAGAGAGAGTACACCGACTCGAGAATGCCATTCTTCAACTACAGTTCAGAGGTTACGACAATGACCTCTACTAACCTCGTCACCCAGCAAAAGAATCTGAGGTCTCCTGTACAACAGAATCCTGGAGTCCTGACCATCAGAGCAGGGAGCCTCAGGCCAGTATCAGGGCTCCTTGTGAATATGAGCTCGGCCTCCTCATGGACGCCTTGTTCACACAGGATTGTGCTGCGCAGCACAACCCCAACTTCATCTTTAGCTTTACAAATAACAGCACCATCGTGGGCTCATCTCCGACACGGACGAGACCCCATATGAGGAGCAGGTCAGTGCCCTGAAGTCACAAAGCCCTGAACATCCACAAAACAGTGCAGATGATCGCCAACTCAAGGATGACACACCTCCAAAAAATACTGCCGAAGCCGAGGCAGAATGTATCTCTACTCTCAAGGTTCCCGTTCTGTAGTGACCTCACCTGATCTCTATACTCTGCCGCCACAGTGAGTGCAGCTAATTAATGACGGCACCTCCAGCACAGGCTGCAGACCTCTACACATCCTCACTGGCTTTTACAGACGCACCACTAACCCTTTTGATTTTGGCAATATTCACACACTGAGTCCACCTCGGATTGTAGAAGACAAAGACTGTAGACAAATGACAAAGTTACAAAAATAAATGCAGCAGAAATGACCCTCAGTCCCACTGCAGGGTGTGGGATGGTGATTATGCGGATAAGGGTAGCAGACTCAGGATGCGCTCAAACGCTTTTAATTAGTGACATCTGAGATATTAAGAGCAGGTGTTACAGCTGATTAGGAGAAATATGCTCCCTTCTGAAGCAAAGCCCGTCTGCATTCTGCAGGAGACACGGGGAGCCCATCGAGGCAGGTTCCACTGTTTATCTAACTAACTGAAGCCACTCAACAGGCATCTCCAGAGACTCAGGAAAACTTCTACAGCCGTCGACAAAGAGCAGCACGACTCGTGCACCGTGAAGGCCCCAGCGGAGTTATGAACAGAGGCAAACATCTGAGAAACGAAGCGTGCCGAGCTCCTACAGATACTCCCAGCTCTCCGAGGGTTAGTCCCGATGAAAACAACGATGGCACGATCAGATCAGGGCGAAAGAATTCCATCGGGTCCAATGCTCGTCAGCCGTCCCTTTCTATAGGGGCACTTACTGCTGTTTCACAAGCATCACGTGAAGCCTGCCGCAAGCGAGGAAGGCAAACGTCCTCACGGTTTCTGCCAGCTGCAGCAGTTATAGATACCTGCTCTTTCAGAACGCTTCATTACCTTCATAAAACAACAAACTACCTCCCACGTACCGAGGTCGTCTCGGGAAAAACCAAACGCAAACTCCCATCGACATCACATTCGCCAGATTGCCCTACTCAGCCACCTGTAGCGTAGCCAAAATCTACCAATCCCAGGACGCTGACGCTTGGTGTACCTGACACACCGGATGCTATTGTTGGTCGGGAAATGGATGATTTCCATTCTGCTTCAAAGGGAATTTAAACATGCAGAGTGGAGTTATCTGTCAGGCAGTTACTCTGGAGACGGGCTCTGGTCTCACCTCACTGTTACACCCCCTTTACTCCTCCTGACTGACACTACACTGTTTGCACTGGATTATAACACCAGGGCTTCGCTTCCGGAGTCCCTGCTGTTCTGGGGCGCAGTGCGACCCTAAATGAAGGAAGCAGGCGACAGAAGATGTAGGGAAGTAGAGAACAGTGATAATGTGTGTGTGTGCGTGCGTTCAGGCGTGTGTGTGTGTGTGTGTGTGCGTGCGTTCAGGCGTGTGTGTGTGTGTGTGTGTGTGTGCGTGCGTTCAGGCGTGTGTGTGTGTGTGTGTGCGTGCGTTCAGGCGTGTGTGTGTGTGTGTGTGTGTGTGCGTGCGTTCAGGCGTGTGTGTGTGTGTGTGTGTGCGTGCGTTCAGGCGTGTGTGTGTGTGTGTGCGTTCAGCTCATGCAGTTACTGTGTTTGAGCTCATAAAGACGGTTACATCACACAGCACCTGCATGCATGAGAGAGCACATGAATCATTGCATTAGCATGCAGTATGTTTTGCTGCTTTGTACATGTGCACATGCAGTGCGTTAGTGTGTATTTACCGGTGTTAAAATGACTCCTGTTCAGCAGGCCTCCGAGCCTCTGCACTCCCTAAAGTTTCCATCGATTTCAATCTCTCCCATCAGCCCCCAAACCTCCAGGCTTCCTCCATATTTCTACTGTCAGCGAGGAGAAATGAGCCTTTGACTTTATTAGAAAATGTCTCGTCATTTGTTAGAGAAATGAAGACCAACTCACACGAAGACATCAGGCATCAATGTCTTACGCAGAACAGCACTGAACTCTGTGCAGGTGATCTGACTGCATTAGAGTGTAAATGCAAGGTGTGATTCCATTGTACTTTCACAAGCGCACGATCATAAAATCCCCCGTCTATCCAGTTCTTCTCTCGCCACACTCGTAAAGGTATAAGTAACCATACCGGCGCATTTTCAGTTTGGCTGCAATCTTGAGTTTTCAATTAAGTTTTAGCAGTTAGCCACTAATGCTCCTCAGAAAGCAGGTCTCACTCAACAGGCTCGAGAGCCGCATTCATCCCAACGCAAACATAAAGGCATATTACACCTCTCAAGGCACTACACACGCATTTCTTAGAGAAAGAAATGGATCTCAGCAAGCACAAACTGCCATCAGAAACCAAGCATCAAATACTCTAATTCCTCGCCATAGTTTTGGCATTCTGGAAACGGAGCACGATGGAGGAACGGACAGACTGACATGACGACGGACAGAGGTATGAAAAAGCACCGTATGTATCCGTGCAACAGATTTCATGGAAAAATGTTGAACAGTTTAGAAGTTCTCACCCGGAAAAGAAAGGCGATGGACAGACATGCAGACAGACGGAGGGTAAAACAGAGGCACAGCTGACGTTACCCCTGACACTTCATGACTGGGGAGAATGAAGCATTTGGACTGAAAAAAAGGGTAATTTAAAATTAAAAGCCAACCTCAGTGGGCCAGCGGGCGCCCACAGCTGACCTTCCTCAGGCCAGACGGGACAGACAGAGGACATGCAGTCAGAGAAACGGTACGCCAGCTCGGGCAGCGCGCCACACAGCACGACTGATCACTGTGCCAACCACAGTATAGCTGCAGTGAGCAGAAAAGGCTACTCACATTCAGACCCAACCGTATGCTGACACAACCCCGATCTCCCACAATCAGGATCAAGATCACACCCCTGCCAGTGAATGATTGGACATCGCCCCGCAGGGGATAAAGCCCATGTTGTAGAGTCATTGTAAATCATAGTTAATTACATTCAGTCCATGTGGCCATTACAACCATGGGATAATGCAAGAGGAAAAGGCAAATGACAATAATAAACAAACTCAATGCAGTTAAAACAAAATGCCCCGTTTAAAGAGTAATGACCATTTTTTGAAGCCAAGAAGCAGAAAACACTGGTTGATGGGAAAAAAACAAAAAATAAAACAAGAGGCACTATAACGACTGTTGAAATAAGTCAGTCTTCAATGGTTTAATAAAGCAGCGAAAAAACAACGACATACCGTCTCACTGATGACGGTCACATACATTTAACAGGAAACTGTAAGCCTCCAAGTTTTGAAAATAAATATAAATCAAAGTTTAACCTGTCTTCTTAACAGTTCCAAGTCGTATTATCATAACCATTTGCGGTGACGGTCTACAATTAGAGTCATGAAGCTGGTTTACAAATGGATGCCAGTGGGCTCCCAGTCAATAGACTGTCATAACATCCCCACACAGCGCCCTTCCTTATAAGGGAGGACTGGCGTCAGACTGGGGTCGTGACCAGATTACATCAGTTAAATACACAATTGGACCATTTATGCCCAAAAGAGAATCCTCCAATAAGCTCAACCAACAAATTTTGATACAGGTTACATTCCCGTCCCTGTTTTTGTTAGTTGCTTGTCAGAATGTTCAGTTTCAAGAAGCATATTTGTCAATTGAATTTGTTGGTTGACAAAACTTTTTATTTCAAATTTGAACAGATATACAGGCCAAAGTTCAAAATCACTCTTTTTCCTCAATAACTTCCTTCAGAATGGTCCAATTTGCAGGAAAATAACCTCATGAAATTGTCGTTCCCATGATGTCAATCTTAATATTAGCAGAGTCACCTCCTTTGCAGCAGGGGGTTACAGTCACAGAGGGTCAGCCGAAAAAGTGTCAATGTCCATAAAATTGTCAATATTCATTAAAATAAAAATATACGTAATAAATAAATAAATCGGAGAATCCTACTCCTAATATCAAACCAGGTATACTGGCGATCCATTCGCATCCCAAAACTCAGAAACTAATTCCTAAGACTCATGAATCTAATTTGGGCAGCGAGACACCAGCTTTATGGTCCCAAGAATTTCAACACCCATCTTCTACAGCTGCACGTCTCTCTCCGATCACCAGCGCGGGCGGGCAGCCAACTCTCGCTCCCGGCTACACGGCACCAGGGTTCATCTCATCCCACGGCTGTGATTAAAAGCATCTGCGCGACAGCGAAACACGCTTCTGCAAACAAGGTAGTTTTTCTGCGCCCATAATTTTTGACTCAGACCAGGATGTGAACGGGGCCTGACCGCGGCACGAGGAGAGAGAGCCGTGACCGCGGTGCTCCGGGGACAAACGCAGAAGAACTCAAAGTTTGGCTGAGGGTTTGAGACCTCAAAGTCAAAGTTGGCAAACAGAGGCACTTTTTTCTGCTGACGTCCTGCGCGTTAGCCATTCGGTTTCTGCTTGCTTTTGCAAACATCTGTGCTTGCTCTAGCTCTCTCCGTTCCCCAGCTCCTTATGCAGAGTATGATCGATGTGGCAGGACAACTAAGTCAATTAAACACGAGCATTATTGTGGTCACACAGAGCATTCAGGCCCAGACACATTCCTGCACTGATATAAGTCAGCCTGGCCTATCACACCAAGTACACACACTCCAGTTTTATGTTAATGAATGTGTCCACTGCATTAGCCAATACCAGAGAGGAAAAGCTACATGCATACAGGGACACATTGCTGGGCCAACAGCATTCCAGAAAGATCACAATCACAATCAACACCTGAAGCATGGAATGTAAATGCAAGCATGTTTTTTATACAGCAACAAATGGGCTCACTACAGAATTTTAAATGGACAACCATTCTGCAGACACAATAAATATACAGTTAAACAGTCAAATTCATCCCCTGTAAATATTTGCCTCCAGTACAGCGCTTCTGTAAGGCGTGAGCTGAGAATAATGACTCCGATAACGAGCTCATGTAACCAACACACTCATTCTCCCTCCCACAATCCATCGGAGCACTTAGGACAACGTCACAAGACGCACGTCTAAATCAAAGATGCTATTCTGAGCGGAGTAATCCCATAAAAGCATAACGTAATGCGAAGTGTACTGTTGGGGATTAACGGCGCCTCTAACGATGAGTCTTGTTTCATTGCCGATTCCAACACACGGAAAATAGGTGCAAATATCACACAGGAGAACCACAAGAAGCTCTATTCGAGCGACTGCCTCGATGCGCGTAAACCATCGCGATTTAAATCATTATCAAGGCATTCAGCAAAATGGTGCATGTACGCTTAAAGATTTAATTGCAGCCGCCTCGGGTTGACAGGCATTAAAAATGCTGAACAGAAATAGACACTGAGGACTTGAAATAAAAACGTCGGTATATGAAAAGGCGTTGGCTGGTTGTTGCTGTTCGCCACCCAGAATCAACTGAGGACATTGGCAGTTTTAATCAAACTCTTTTCATTAGCCCTCGTCGCTAATTAACATGAAGATAAGGGAGGGCAAATGTTGCTTTTCTAGGAGCGGAATTAATATAGACAAGTTTTAATTAGTTCTCTATAGCAGAATTAGGTTTCTGATTATGCAAATAAGATTAGAGAGGACCCGGCGGGGAGCGGCGGCGAGGAGACGAGGGCTGGAAAGCACCAGGTTTCGGGAAAACTCTGCGCTACTGGCCACAGATTAACTTTTGAAGAAAGTTATCAGAAGACGTAAAAATGTAAAACGGTTTGGAGGAAGTTAATGATTATATCTTTGTTAAGACCTCACCACTCCATGGGAGTAGCAGAGACTCATAAATGTACGGACCTGGAGCCACCTTTCCCGCAGTATAATTTAGACTTTCCCCAGGGGGACCGAGGCATGCGACTCCCTCGTAATTGGAACACATCTTCCATTTCCGCTTCTCAAAGATGGAGACCACCATCAATCTTCAAGACAGGGGACTGAAGCTCGAGTTCCAATTACCGCAGAATAAAATCCCTCAGTCTCCCGAGGAGGGTCTCAGTCGACCTGCCGGAGAAGAGGTCTGACATCGAACTGAAAACAGAGGTGTTCTGCTCCAAAGCTGCTGCTTCAGATCTCCATAGAACCCTGATTTTGGTCGACCACAACACTGCGACAATAAACATGGCCTTCAATGTTATAGGATGGATCTCATCCAGCTCTGATGCCCTGCTATACTGCTGAGCTCCCTGACCATCCCAGCGACTGCTGCCTTAAGGGATGGGTCCTGGTCACCCAGACTGTCCCAGCCCTGCCAGTGGATGGGCAGAGTGCTTTGCACAATTCAGGTGCTCTTCCAGGAACAAATTTTACCTCCTGAAAATATCACCGTTTGGAATAAATGCTTCACCTCCATTTCAAAGAACAGCCTTGATAAGATCCATTTTCCCATCCGAACGGTTCTCAAGAGCCACTTTAGTGCTGCTCTAAAGTCATTATGGAACCCCTACGATGATATTAACCTTTGCCCTACAACAACGATCCTCCTGCCCTCTCGATAATGCCCTCATCTCTTCATCAGGACTCCCGGCAACCGCCAAACCGACGAGATGAACCGATACTTCCACCAGAAATAAGATCAAATTATATTATCTGTAATTAAATGTCCAATTACCATCTTCCAATTCAACCTCTACAATAATCGAACTGCAAAAGATAACATTGTTGAGAATTTTTGCCCAATGAAAGTACAATTAGGTCCAGAGGGCATTCTAGCACCTTCCCACACTGTAATTTTAATCTGGAGTCGCTTTGTTAATCAAATCCCACGCCGGTAACCCCCATTTCAGCTCTCCTGCACCACTCCTGCGATTAACTTGTCATTCTCTCGCAAAAAGGGTTGTCTAATTAGATGCTGCAGAGGGCCCCAGGTTGCTAAGCAACAGACTCAACTGAGAAATCAATGTTTATGCGCCTATTTGTGCAGAATTATGTTCATAATTAGCCTTTCATAATTATGCTTTAAAACAATGAATTGACTTGGCCTGTAGTGTCCTTTTTAAGATTAAAAGAGCCATCATCAAGATTGCGAGATTGCAAAACCTGGCACACGCCCCAAAAGTACTGTATTCCAGTGTGGATGAAAATCCGCACAGAAATTATCAGGTTTTTTTTTTTTTACCTTAAGCTTAATCAAACACAATTTCATTTTAAATATCAATTCTTCATAATAGCTACAGTCCAACTTTGTCCTACCAGCACTGTGAAGCTGTTCATCAGTGCGAAAACTTGCCTATAACTGACCCATTCGAATATCGATCCATCAGCCAGCGGCCTCAGTAAGGCCACGGGGCTAATATTATCATCTGTGTGTTGGACGATCATAAGAGAGATAACGCCCTGGAACAGAAAACTATTTTTTTATTTTTTGAACGAATCAAAAAAAAAAAGAAAAAAAAAAGGGTGGTCTCTTATAATGAAGTGTTGAGCAGTCCAATTTTAAACTTAAACGAGGCCTTGATACAAGAAACAAGGCGATTTCAAATCTTCTCCTTGGCAGCCAAAGGGAGCAGCGTTAGATTATACTGCTGTGGCTTTCGGCCATTTTCTGGGAGGTGAAACACTTAGAGGTGAAATGATGTCGGCACGATCCCACTCTGCCGAGCTGGAGAGAAGCAGCACATTCTTCACCCAGATTTGCAAATCACATGGGTGCTACTTTGACGCTGAAAATGCAGTCGACAAACACAAGTGCAAACAATATCTTCAATAGAAACTGGGTGGGTCTAACTTCATTTGAGTAATTTTGCGACAAGAGGTGACCGCCCAGCTGTGGCACTGTTGTCAAAAAAGATGGACCGAGATGAATAAATTTCCTGTCCTTTCAAACCACTGCATTAATGCCACTGTAAACAGGCAATTTTGTCAGGAGATAAACAAGCACCTAACCTGCATGGCGATCGTCTCCTGTGTGCTTTGAGAACCGCACTCCAATTTCGTGCACTGGAGGAGTTTGGGGGGATTAAGATCAATTCCCCAAGTAATACCTTTTTTTGAAATTTGGCTTCTCCAATCCCACCCGAATCTGGAATGCCCAATTCGAGAACTATGTACAAGGCTTGCTCGTATACAAACCCCTGTTGCCAGCTCAGGAGAGAGAGAGAGAGAGAGAGACAGTTTGCGGCTCTCCTCCGAAGCAAGCGCCTGTCAGCCCCAGCATTTTTACTCATTGATCGAAACTTTTGCAAGTTCAGAATGAGGGCGGAGGATACTTCAACATGAGCAAGCTTAGAATCTCTTTAATGGTGAGGTCAACAGGAGGCGCTTGAGCAACGAACAAGGCAACCATTTTTAATATCCCTTCCCGGCAGTCCCTTCCCAGTTCGCATCTCTGCAGCGCTTTAGCCAATTGTGTGCTGTTCTGAAAAAGGTGCTGACCACGGCCGGTTGGTACGACCGGGGATCAAACCCGTGCCGTGGTAGTCAATATTGCTCCGCAAATGCGCGTCATGCCTTAGAACGCCCCTCCGCCGTTATAAAAATCACTGTAACCCACTGCTTCTTGGGACTTATTCCTTTACTCTACCACTTGTATGAAATGTGTCTCCATAAAATTGAACTAGCTGATACCCATGCTATGCACGGGCACGATAACAGCTGATTGAATTACCCAGTTTTACTTGCAAAAACTGCTTCAAAATGCAGTTTTCACTTCATAACTAAGTTCGAAACCTGGCGCATCATCTTTGTCTCACAGTAAAACCGATGTAGGCGAAAAACAGATTCATTATTCACGGTGGTTTCGGAGGAGATGTATGAAATAACACATATCACAGTAATAACAGACAGATTGTATGACCTGTGGGCTCTGCTTTCAATAGAGAGCCAAGAAGAAAATGATCGCAGGGATTGGCTAGGGATGAAATCTGGCGACTGCTTAACTTCTAAGAGCGGACAGCTGGCTATATGATTTCAAAATAAATAAGCGAAGCCACGATTACCGTAATGCATGAACACATATTTCCTTCAGGCTACATTTACTCAAATTCCTGATTTCTGATATTCAAGTTTCTATTGCACATAGAACTATTGCACACATACACCGATACGAATAAAAACTACTTGATGGGGCTTTGAAAGAGGCATTAAATCTAACAAATCAGTGCAAGGCAGAGCGTTTTGATTCACATAACAGTGAACCCACGCCACTTCAGTTCACTGAAGAATTAAAGTCAAATCGACTGCGCAGATTTTTTGGACAACCAATACAAATGCTCGCCCGTCTCACATATAGGCAATTTAATGCTGTAACCGGCTGGACCAGTCAAAAATCAGACTCACCTGTCTCAGCATCTCAGTGAAACATTGCCCATCTCAAAGACAGGGAGACGGGCGGCTGACTAAAACTACGGTGATAGGTTTGCGTTAGAAGGTTGTTTGGGTGAGTTAAAACACAAACTAGGTCTGTGCCATGAAAATTCCACAGTGCCAGCTTCTGTTATGCTGTCCAGCCCTTTGATACACCAACCCTTCTATATGAGAGCAGGAAACTACCACACTGAGCAAAGGAGATGAATATGCCATTTCTGATAGACAAAATTGAGCTAAACATGCCACTGGCATTTCCGTTTGCAAAGGCACAGAAGAAGAGCCTAAAGACTGCACTCACTGAAGTCTGCAATGTGGCAAAATGGCGAAACAATGTGCACAAATATACTGCGTTTCAATGGGCATTAGGCACACTGTTTGCAAACACATTGCTGTCAGACTATACATCTTAACAGGGGGAAGTCAAATCACCATCAACACTGTATAAAAAAAAATAAAAAAAAATCAGCTTTGTGAAGCTAGCTACATACAGTTTTTGATTCGACTGGTATAGGTATAGATTAACTCATTTCTGCGATGGGTTCTAGAACTGAAGTTCTGTGATTATTCTCTCAGCTATCCAACCGCACGTTGGTCTGTCCCCGTCTGTCTGCTTCGACTCGTGGCCACAGTCCGCTTTCCTAGCAGCCATATTCATTGGGTTTGGCATGTGTGTCATCTTTTTTGACACCGTTCCCCTGGCTGCTCAAAATAATTTTTCAGTTTTTGAGACCACAGTGCCTGCAGTTCTATGGCCTCATAGGAACTCTCTTAAAATCCTCATCTTCCACTGGACACTTATCTTCGCAGAAAGGAGCAGGTTAGACCTCTTACAAGCAGACAAATGCTGTTCATTTGCTCAATACTATAGGAATGTCATTTGAAGACGATGTTATAATTGCGGTTTAGAGACTTCAAAGTGGACGCCATTTTTAGGGGCGCTTCTGATTTTTTTCCATCTTCTGTACGTATTCTCTTACATCATTAAACAGATCTCCCACATTTTCGACCATAGTTTAAAGTTTTTTGTAAGAGAAGGAACAGTGACAGATATACTACAGGGCCACATTTGACAGCCAGGGCGTCACCCTTATAACACTGATTGATAAGTTCATGATGCCTGGATCTAAAAATGTTCCGGCAGTTTATTAGCAGAGTACTGGGTCACACGCCCTTGAAACAACAAGCTATTTTATTTCCTGGGAATAGGCTGCCACGATACTCAAAATCATTGGGGAAACTAATAAAACCTTTAGCAGGAAATGTGAAGACCAGAGTATTCAGGAGACGACAGTAATTGAATCGACCTGAGGAGATACAACGTTCTGAGTGGGCATTTGTGTGTGGGTGTCCATGCGCATTAGTTTGCGTGTCAATGCACGCGAGTGCGTCCTGTCCCGGCCCAGATCACAAGCGATCGCGCCTACATGTCTCCTAGCAACGCAGTCTTCAGGATACAGGTGCCGCGAATGAAAAAAGACATCTAATTTGTATTTTAAACAACACCCTCTTCCTCCTGAAGCAGAAGACGGCTCTAATTGCAGAGGACCGTTTGGATATGTTAATCCAGCAGAGTTTCTGCACAGCTGCAGAGATTTAGCCGGCTCCTTTCATCATAACCACCAATCAGCAAACAGCAAGCAGCTCATAGCAGGGGCAGCCAGCCTTCCGGATTATTCCGGAGCCCTGCTTAGTCTGAATTGCTACTCAAGCTCAGCAGGAGCACAGTTTCTCTAAAGAGGAAGAAGGAGTGAATGTTGTCTTTGAGCTTTTCAAAACTAATATTTATAACAATCATTGGACAAAAATATTCCGTTGATGGCGTGGCGTTTGCACATCCGTCTCAGTTGCTCGAGTACAGAAAAGTGCTTTTCATCCATTACAGTACTTTATAGCTGTAAGAAGAACAAGAGGACAGCATCCTGATTCTCAACATCAGCATGCTTCAAAATTAATTTATAATACACACTATATAAAATCAAACAGAAGTTAAAGTGGTTGCTTAAAATTTAAAGACTGAGCATCTTGATAAAGTGGTTAAATTATGCACATACCTTCCGCTACCTTTCGAGAAATAAAGCTTACCGTGATGCAAACTCAAAGCTCTATAATGATGCATGTGTTTAATTTCAGATCACAGCTGAAAACCATAACTTTTGTTTATGTGCCACTTGGGAAAACACCACGTAATCTAGGGTTGAAAATAATCAGCTATTAAGAAATACCAACCAGGATACCAACCCTGACCAAGCCAGGATCATTTTGTAAAAAGGAAGATGCTTAAGCTGGCAACAGCAAATATTAAAATCACTCATTAAGAATGTAACTACAAGACAAAGAAGGGACAGGTAATTGCAATATTAAGATTCAATCAATACTGTCAGGACTTTGATTCAGCTTCAGATTCAGATTCAGATAAATTTTCCCTTGGGAATGAATAAAGTTATCTGTGGCTATCCCAGTCCATACATCCGAATATAGGGCTTAATATACGGTTAGCGATGTTTGCAATACATTTAGCAAGATTCATTCATTCACTTGCATTATGCCAATGAATATCACAGAAAATATGATTTATATTATTTGAAGAACCTATCCAGTATTCAATGTTTGCTACATGAATTTTGTTTTCTCTTCAAAAAAGTTTGTTAAATTTTGACTGAAAAAGCGTTTTGTTTGTTCCTACTTTAATTTTGTCTTGCTGCTCAAAGTTGTGCTAGTAAACTGTTGCTAAATAATATCACCCTGGAGCAGCTGAGTTTGTTTATTCTGGAACAGACACGCCCCCGCTCGGGGTCAGACCAATGGGAGAACATCTTAGTGGCACACTGAGCTCACGATTGAGATTGAGAACAGGATTTCCTGTTTGGAAGAACGAATCCAACTGTGTTTCAGACAGTTTAAACACGACATTTACACAAAAAGCAAGCATGGAAATGACGAACAAAAGCAGATCCTGAGTGTATGAATATCACGGTATGTTGGAAACTTCGGATTCAAAACTCACTGTTTATCACGGTATGTTGGAAACTTTGGATTCAAAACTCACTGTTTATACTTGTGAGAGTCTGTGGCTTTTTTCAATGCAAGTGAAAGGGGACGTTAAGTTCAAACAGCTCCTCTTCGTCACAAAGATATTGGTAACTGCATAATTAGCCCTATATTCAAATATGTGAAAATATTGCTTTAAGATGGGATCAAAGCCTTTTTGCAAATATAAACACTGAAATCCATAACCATTCTGATATCAATGATGCATTTAATTTACTCTTCCTGGGAAAGGTAAGCGGTCATGGATGGATATGTGTAGTGCAGATTCTGATGACTCATCGACAATGTAAAGTATTCCAGCCCGGTGAGTAAACAGTACAAGGATTCAGCCAAGGCCGTGCATTTTCCCCCGTGCAAATACCTACATCTTTAGGATAAATTAAAGTCCAAAAATATTTTGAGGAACAAGATCAAAACAAGATCACAACAAGCCCAGAAAATACAGATTATTTTTTCCTCCCAATCTTTAAACCCATTGATTGGTCGGTCTAATAAATTTAACATTTTAGGGCCAAAATAAATGTAAATTTTCCCTTATCCGCCTTCTTCTGAGACCAGACGATGTGTTTTCGAGCAAATAATCCAGCAAAAGGTAAAAAGAAACTGCATTCCACAGCTTTGAATTAAAAAAAAAGGAAGTCAGAGATTCGGAGGTCGTGTAAATGTGACTGCAGGGAGGGATCATTACTGTAGAACCAGCGGCCACCTCAACGGTCAAAACCTGCATCAAAGGAACACTGACCTGAGAGACCGAAAAGTGACATAACTGAAGGAGGGGAGGACACCTCGTTATCTCCACATGAGTGGAGAGACTTTTATTTACGAAATGTAAACCTCTCAGAGGACGTGGAGTGGAGAGAGCCGCCCATCATGAGTCATGTGGTTTGTAGGCTCATCATCCAGCTCCGAAGGAATTAGTCTCTCAATTTGCCTCTCTAAGCCGGAGTAACTGCAATCAAAACGCCCCAGATTCTGCCCAACACTTCAGCCCTGGCTCTGTATACGCATGCCGACTGCAGAGCAGACCACATGCATACAAAAAATAGAAGACACTGAGAGTGTTCAAACTCCACCGTGTTACAATTCATTGACGGAGTAATTCTCATTAATGAGTATTAAACAAGTCACGACAGTTTAGTCTCTACGCACCTATACATTTTTTTCAGCTCCTGATCAAGAATATGAGTCAGATCTTCACCAAAATTTCACCATTTCTATCAACAAACAAAATTTCATTGACATCTGTCCATTACCTCTGCAGATATTCCATTAACTGAAGAACAAATAAACAAACAAACAGACAGATGGATGGACGGACAAACAAAACAGCAAACAAGCGCAGGTGAAAACATTTTACCTTTCCTAAGGTATAACTAACAAAAAACACCCTCCTGGAGTAAAGCTGCGGAACTCCAGCCATCCAGCCGATGACACATTAAGATGGTGAGCAGCGCACAGATTCACACCATCAATCCATCAGCGGGATGGACTGGCTCTCATCGAAGCATCTGCTACCGCAGCTGTTCCACAGGAAATACAGATCAGTGAACCAGCGCACACAAACCTGCTCATGAGGCCAAACTGGCGACAGACTCTCAAAGTGTTTAAAAGAAAGACAAGGCCTTCTGAGGATTCAATTACAGCTCCACCATAATTTTTCTGATAAGACAAACCCAATGCTGACCAGAGGAGTTTCAGCTGGTGATTATTTTGTCTGTTTAGAGCTGGCCTGTGAGGAAATGAGGAGGAAGGGCAGTCTAGACAACTTAATTTGCTTTTAAGCTCCATCAGGGAGATTGACTGCAGTCACCATCCCCTGAACAGTGTTGGACAGATGCTGACATTCAGTGGCCGTATTATGAGCCTCTGTGGAAATAAGGCCGGCCTGATGCCCGGGGCAGATTAAACGCACATTACCCATCTGCAGCGGAGATCACACTACAGAATTAATTAAGGAAGATCATCTGTTCAGTTGATCACTGGTTGAGGTTAATGACGATCAGCAGAAAGCTTAATCCACCAAATGAAATCTCAAACACAGTTTTACTTAATTTAAGCAGACGGCTTCGCAATCAGAACATCTGCAACGACTAACGACCTGCTCACATCTACATCCACAATGAACCAGATAACATCTCTTTCATGCTCAACGGACCTCAAAACAGCAAGTCACTCACATTCCACGGCTAGGGAGACGAGATAGCGCAGTCAAGTAGGCTTGACTTGGGATCGTAAGGTCCCGAGTTCCAGCCACGGCCTTCGCGGTGTGTTCTTGGGCAAAACACTTCACTCCCACACTCCACGCCTCACTCCACCCAGGTGTACAAATGGGTACCAGCAAATAGTCAGGGAAACTTGATTGGGGGGAGTACCTGCGATGGACTGGCATCCCATCCAGGGGGAGCAGTGATACTCCTAGTCGCTTCATGCCATGGAAACCGGGGTTAAGCACCGGCCCGATGGGCCACGAGGCTCGTAACAGGCTTACACAAATTCCGAAGTCCAATACATAATTCAGGATAAGCGTTAAAACCAGAAACGCCCGCGTTTGAAAACCCTCAGCCAGACGGTGCACACACAGACAGACGGACAGACAGACAATGAACTGATGACAATACCCTTCGACCTGAAGTCGGGCCGAGGGTAAAAACAATTAATCGAAAATGAGTTCACACTTCTTTTTCTCAATGCAGATGCTAAAGCTTTTTATCTTCATAGTCCTTCGTATCCACAATTTGCCCAAGAATACGAAACATGCATTATTTCTACCTTCCAGTCTACATAAGACTTTTCTTCAATCTCGAAGAAATAAACATTTCTGCACAACTCTGATCCTGACAACAGCTTCCATCCAACAAACATCAATATATAGAGCTTCAGGAAGATCACCACCGCCACGGACCTACAATTAGTGTAGTCATATACTGCATATCCTTATGTTCATAATCTAGCACAGTTTGGTTTTGTTCCAAGATAACATTCACCGCACGCAGACAGGACAGCCTTCGTTTTTCCTCAAGTGAAGACACTAAACAGACCATGTAGCCACAGGTTTTTAACACATCGACTGAAGAACAGGAAAATAAGACTGAAGAATCGTCGTCGCCCTTCACCGGACTTACAGCAAACCTTCAGCAAACATACAGTCAGTACTGATAACCCCACATGTATGAAGAAAGTGCACCTCAATACAGTTCATAAAGACAGTCGCAATGATTTTCTCATATAAGGCAAACTCATGCTTCCTCTTGAAAACAGATTGAAGGGATAGAGTTTTGTGATTTTAATCATCTTGAAAAACACAGAATTCCATACGGTATCATACACTACAGCATTTCTCCAGGGTGACTGCTGGCCCAACAAGGGCTGACGTGTACATCGACTCACCAGCTGTGAAGTCCTGGTTGAGATCGATGAAGGCGTTCGAATGGGGAACTCGCATCTTCACCTTCGAGCCCAAAGCTGGCTGCCAAAACACTTTCCTGAATTAAGGAAATAACTGAATTCACTCAGTGTCCCGCTAATCAAATATCCATGTAAAAACAGCAATTAATATTCATTCCTATGAAAATCACTTTCAGGTTTTGCCTTTCATAATTATCCTCAGGATTTTAACCAACCCTAGTATACAGACCAACATGGAAGGCAATGAGCGTCAGTAGCTTTCATTGTGAAAAGGGTCATACCTTTCTTTGAGATAACACACTTGAGTTACGCCGTTCACAACCCCAAATATGTCCGGAATCATGTCACCATTGAAGCTGCAGAAACAAAATCCGGCTCATCAATCACGTAAACAAACACACACCCAGTCAAATTATAACAGCTTTGCTGAATTGATGATTCAAATAAACATTGTCAACTTCCCATGACGGCTATTTGATTCATATCCAATCAAGATCAATTTCCTTAGTTTCCTTACAACTGCTGTCATTTTCAAGTCATCATCAATATTATTTTTCTCATTACGCAATAAACTGTACAGGCTCGGACGGAGCCACTACTGATGCAGGAGCGCATGAACCCATCGTCTCGAATCTTGGTCCTGGAGAGCAATAATCTTAGTTTTTTTTATTTAAACAAAAGCGATGCACACCTCATTTACCAGTAAGAAAGCCTGATGAGCTGATAATTAGCCGAATCAGGAGCGCTGAATTAGGGGTGGAGTAAAAATCTGAAGGATGGCAGCCCTCAGGAGCAGGATTGAAAACCCCAGCGGGACAGGAAGTGTGCAGGCGTGATTCTGCACCCATTAATCCCCAGTGCTGAGATATGATCAATTACCATAAAGAGTATACACTTACATTCACATAAACACATTTCTAAAATAAATGCACTCCAGGAAACAACTGGCATTTTGTGAATGGAAACCGAACCATCAGTACACTCCTCACTGTTGGGTGCACAGTGATGTACTCACTCCATAACCAGAGGCTGGTCAGAAAATGTTCTATTCAGGCCAATTCTTCCATCGGTATCTGTTAAGCCAACAAAGTACAATATGCTGAGAAAAACCCTGCCAGTAAGAGTGTAATTCAAGTTACACACAGAACAAAACAAGTTGCACAACACAGATGAACAGATTTGCAGCAAGCATTCAGAACTGTGGAATTAATCAAAGTTGGGTTCGGGCTAAAGTTCTTCATTAGGGCTGAGGTTTACTTAGGACTGAGCCAAGCGTGTGCACACGTGCAACAAACTCACCTAAAGTTTGATTATTTCCCCAGAAAACAAAGACTGACACCTCTTCCACATGGTTGTCCGCAGGATGTCCAGCGAGAAGCACGTCCATTTTTGAGTCTCCGTCATAGTCTCCTGGAACCACGCTGCTAATAATGAAATCCCTATGCAAACACATGACTGTGTTAGTTGAGTAATGTCTGTGTGAATCCATCCACAGAGTATTCAGGATCAGTATGTCATGTCTGTATGAACCCATCCACAGAGTATTCAGGATCAGTATGTCATGTCTGTATGAACCCATCCACAGAGTATTCAGGATCAGTATGTCATGTCCGTGTGAACTCATCCACAGAGTATTCAGGATCAGTATGTCATGTCTGTGTGTACTCATCCACAGAGTATTCAGGATCAGTATGTCATGTCTGTATGAACCCTTCCATAGAGTATTCAGGATCAGTATGTCATGTCTGTATGAACCCATCCACAGAGTATTCAGGATCAGTATGTCATGTCTGTGTGAACTCATCCATGGAGTATTCAGGATCAGTATGTCATGTCTGTGTGAACTCATCCATGGAGTATTCAGGATCAGTATGTCATGTCTGTGCGAACCCTTACACAGAGTATTCAGGATCAGTATGTCATGTCTGTGTGTACCCATCCACACAGTATTCAGGATCAGTATGTCATGTCTGTGTGAACTCATCTACGGAGTATTCAGGATCAGTATGTCATGTCTGTATGAACCCATCCACAGAGTATTCAGGGTCAGTATGTCATGTCTGTATGAACCCATCCACAGAGTATTCAGAATCAGTAGATGCGCGCTTACTTCGGCAGGTTCTTCTTCAGTACGCGGACTTTGGGTTTGAAGTAGGGCGCTTTCAGGTCCGCCAAGAAAATGACAAGTTCAGATTCTGAAAGGTTTGCGCGGAAAACAAGACGAAAAGCAAGCATTTTTATTCATTTTTAACCGTTGGGATAACATTAAATGTAAGATAGGTGCAGGTCATCCACGCTTGCTGATACTTGACCCACACAGGATAACTGTCAATCTTACTAGCAAAGCCAGTTAACTAGCGAGGAATGACAATACATCTGGCCAACGTAGCAACACAATAACCGTCAGGATTTTGTCTCAGCGAGGGACAGCATGCATTATAAACCGTAAATATAAGCCATAGATTAGGTAGCTCGCTAAGTTAGTGCAGTTAACGTCATGCTTTGACTAACTTGGCCGTCTACAGCCACACCTCAGTTCCCGCTGACAGCAGCTGACGTTACGGAGACATAAGGCGTGCAGAAAACGTCAGCATAATCTTGGAATAAAACATAGATAAAACTCAAAATATGGGATAAGTCGCCAGCTAACGTCGGCAACAAACATGAACATTAACCGACTACATTACATGCGTGTGATCATGAGAAAACAGCAGTACTGACGCTCTCTGATGATGAAAATATCCGTCTGTTTGTCGGAGTTAAAATCCCCAAAAGCAGCGACAGTTCCGTGGGATTCAGGACCAAACAAATCGGCTGTTACATCCTGAAGAGCGAGAATATAATTTCCTCCCAAAAACAGTATTATAAACGAGAAAAACAAAACACTTTCTTTACGCATCCTCATTTTTGCATCATTACGTTCAAACCCTGCGAAATGGAATACGACCGTTCAAAACCGTTTACGGCACCAAGGAAAAATGTCTATCTGTTTATTATTATTGCTCTTTAGTTTTGAAAACGAGTTGAAGAACTAAGTTTGGTTATCAAGCATGATTAAATATACTCATTTGCTTTTTAGCTTAGAAACTTGCTGTCAGAAAAACGCGTGCCAAAGGTGAGAAGTGACATCACGATTGCGTCTCGTTTTTACGACATCGTCGTAGTTTGTTATTTGTGGTCAAACATGGCGAGCTTGGCGGATGTCAGCTGGAAGCTGCTGGAGTTCAGAGCCAGAGAAAAGCGTTCAGGTTTGCGCTGATATTTCCTTGCGCTGCCGCGTTTCTCCTTTTGAAACAGGGGTCTGCTTTGCTACCGGTTCTTGTTTGAAGTGCATGTGCCACTAATGTCCTGAATAACTACAAACCAAAGTGAAGCTGATCGGCGGTGCTGCTTCAGTAAACCCGTCGGCTCTGCTCTGGCCCGTTAGAGGACATGAGCTCTGACCAGCAGTTACTGTATGTTTCAGGGATGCCGAAGAGCACTTAACTGTTCACACTCTCATACTATTTCTCTGGACACATGCTCGGTAAACTGAGTATGACATGGCCGGGGAAATGAAATGCGGCCTCTGCAGGCATTATAACAGGCTGATTAAGTGGTGAAAACGGTGCGTTATAGCTTTGACTTTCTTGCATGATAATAACTCATAGTTAAACAGCCCAGGGATATTCCGACCTCCAGTTTTCACCAGCACCAGGGTCGACTTGCGCAGGGACTCCTGAAATAACATCATGAAGAATGTTGAATGCTGAATTAGCCGGCCTGTCAGTATCGAATTTCATCTCACTTCAAAAGATACTGCGGGATAGAATGTGGCCAGGCTTGTTCGGAGATGATCTGTAACTCATTTCTGCTATTATCAAGTGGAAACGTGTGTGATTTTGAAAAAAGAAAACTAACCATATAAACAGGGGGCATCACCATTGCTTGTTAGTGCTGCAAATATCATTTAGTTTCCATTTGTCCATTTATGTCCGCAGTAACTGGTTAATTCAGCCTCTTACCAGCACACTCCTTGATTATGACTTGCATTCTCACTATTAGTGCTCTGAAATTCTTTGTGGGTCTTTGTGTGAAATACCCAATCATAATGAGCTTTCACTATACCTTGTTGATTGTTTGACTACTAAAGTAATTGTTTCACTTCTACCACTAACCCTTTCATGAACTGCTTTAGAGACTGTAAATTAGCTGAAAGACGGTGACCCTTAACCTCATCTACTGAAAATGGCCAGCGCTGTGTATGACATTTCAGCCTGCCACCCCCGACGACTCAGAAATGGTAAGTCTCAGGAAATGAACTTGGGGGGCTACATATTTGGTATCCAGCTGCATATTTCAGGTATTACTGAGTTACTGTCACTGAAGCACGAGCAAATACAGTGAGCACCATAATTATTTTGACAGTAACTCATCGATTGTTATATTGGTTCTGTTGGCTCAGTTTAACGCTGGAGTAGAATCCGATTGAACATGAATTTCACCCTCTGAATGGGAGACTGAAGGAAAATGGTCCCCAAAAAGAGCAGGAAGTGAAGATGGCTGCAGTGCAGGCCTGGCAGAGCATCAGCACAGAAGATGTCTGTGTGTTGCAGACTTCAAGAAATTGATGTTTGCAAAGGATATGCAAACAAGCATCAAAAATAATTACTTTTTTATACATTATGTTACTCTTTCCAATATTATTTTATGTGCTCTGAAATGGGGTAACTATATGCAAGTGGAGCTGTCATTTCAAAACTTTTTGTCCAATTTGCATGGAAATGCCCTGAAATGAAAGTGGACTGATTACCTCACTGTACCTGTATCCTGTCAGACACCGTGCTGGAGTACACATCCAAAATGTATGTCTTTGTCTATTGAATTGTGCTGCTCACTGTTGCTTTCTACCACTTTGTAAGATTTGTTTTTGGGTACTCCTTCAACATCCGTTTATTATGTTGTACTCAGTTTGCTCATTAATCATTATATAAACTTAAAAGGTCTCACCCAGCTTTAGAGCTTTTACTGTGTACTGTTTTAAGGTTTGTGGTTGGAACAAGCTGACAAATGTATCCTCAGATTTTTTTTTTAGCTTATGTCAGGTTCAAACCAATTGTAAAACTGTTTACTCATAATTTCGTACATTTATCCCCATATTTTGTTGATTTTATCTATTTTTACCCTGCTTGGCGAAAAGGCCCAAGGGGCTTATGCTATGCTTGGGGTCTTTAGTGGTGGTCTGTCGTGCGTCCAAGCGTGTGTGCGTAAACCTTTGGCTTGTCTGCGCTATAGGGTCCTCAGTTTTTGGCCGATCCTTTTCATATTTCATATGTGTTGGTCATTCGGTCTAGACCAAGTTCGATTTTGAGCCAAATTGGATCTTTGGCCAATTGGGGGTGTTCCATTTTGGCCATGTTCGGCCTACCAGGCACAATGGTTAAGCCACTACTTAAAAAAAAAAAAAAACTGAAGTTGTTGGTGTTAGCAATTTACATCTCTAGCAAACATTGGAAATAAAATAAAGGTTTAATTGGCAATATTCTTTTCTGAGGTTTGTCTCAGTCTAAAGAAACCATGTTTTGCCATATCATCACTCTCTGTTTCATTAGCCTGCAAAGATGCGTTAACATGCTAGTAACATTCCATTGTCACCTGTCGACATTGAGAAAGGTGAAAAACTATCAATTCTAAAGGTACTAGGCTATGGTAAAAATTAGATGGTCATTCAAAGAATGAGAACAGCACTGTAAAGGCAATAATAAAAAATGGAAAAGGTCGGCACTATTGTCGTGTTCAGAGGCAGAAATAGATGCCCTAAAAGGATAATCACCTCACCCCTGCTGTCATGTAAAGGTGGGCTGCTGCTTGAGGCTCAGGTGCTCTGTAAGACCAGCAGCTAAATTAATTCTACAAAAGTACTGGGAAAAAGCATCCGTAAAAATTTATGCAGAAGTACTACAGACTTAGAGCCTGTTGAAAATCAGTGTTCTGAACTGGAGAGGATGGTCCATAATTGAAAACCTAAGGGAATCAGTGATGTTAAAAAGCATGGGACATTGGCCGTAATTCCTCCTGTTGGGTTCTTTTAACCTTTCCAGTGATAAATTATTATTAATAAGTTGTCACAGACAATTGGAAATGGCCCACACCTGTCAGAATGAAAATCTTAAAGGAGCACATTGAAATGTGACACCAAAGGTATATTTTTCTAGGAGTATATTGTTAAAAAAAATTGAAATAAAAACGGCAATAGGTCCTATTTGTTTGAACATCATATTCTGATTATGAATTACATCATCTGTTATATGCAGTGTTTTCTTTCACTTTTATAAAGGGTGTCAGTAATTTTGTACCCGACTAATACCAGAAGATTATTTTTTTTTAGATATAGATGTATTTTTTTCTAAGATTTAGGATATTCCTTAAAATGACATTCTCTCAACCTGGCTTGTCTTGTGTGTGATTAGTCGGTATAGCTGAATTTAAAGAAATTCCGAAGCCGCAGATGTCTTTGATAAAGAGGGGAGATGCAAATGCAAATTCTTAAAGGCATTTCACTTGACATTAATTGAAAAAAAAAAAAAAACAGACTTGTCTTGCATTTGTTGCTTGCTAATAAACGAGGAGTTAGAGCCTGTTCTTCAAAGTTGATGGAGATTACTGTAATGTGTTTATCTTTTGATAAACTCGCCAGTCCACCTCGGCTGAATCCATATAATCATGAGCCGTCTCAGCACTGAATGTACCTGGAATAATAGCAATCAGAATAATGAGGTCCTTTCTGAAATTCACTCGGCCTGGTACTTGTTTGCCTGCATGACAACTTAATTGTTTTGTATGATCTGCTTGTTGCTATCATTTGTTGTTCAAGATGATATGCTGTGTGTTTTAATTATTACTTTGCTGGGGCCGAATTGATTTTTGGATTAATATTTTATACGATTTTGAAATGAAGGCTTGTGCTGGGTGCATGCTTGGGTGGCTCTGATGAACTTAATCTACTCTGCAGTTTTGACACCTTTATTACTCATAGTTCCTCGCTTCTCTTCAGAATGAGCAAATGACAATGATTTCCTCTCATATCCCATTAGTGTTGTTTGCCTTGTAGTCATAGCTTCATGACTTGCTGATCTAACGATGTCATTTCAAGACATCTGGAACATTGTGTCATCCTGTGTGGAAACTGAATCTTGTCATGTAAATTATTACTCTTTGAAAGTTTCCGGGAATGCTAAGGCATGCGTAGGCGGTGTAAAAATAAGTCAGTTTGCCAGTTTCTCATTTCAGTCCTAAGAGCAGAGACATGGCCCATGTAAGGGCGCGCACGCTAATTGCAGTGCCTGACCCATCTGGGAAAAACACGTGAGGGACTATTGATGTACAGTATGCGCTTAACGCACCCAAGGAGATAACAGACCCAAGTCCTCAAGTTTCATGCTACGTATCGTCTGCTAGCTGTAGCGCTCTGAGTGCAGTTTGCGCTTGCATTGCATTATGATTGTCATATGACTCAATCCTGAACACAACAGCTTGTGAAATCGATTTCCCATACCTTGAAGCATCTACGCTTCCATACTTGCGCGGACCATGTTTTGCCCTAACTGTCGAGCAGAGCCTATTGGTTGCTCTTGAAGTTTAACGAATAAACTTCTTCATCAGAGAAAGTTGCGGTAGTTTTAAATGGCTCTGCTGCCCACATAAATTTGACAGCATACATGCACTGTAATGCACTAGATGAAACCTGAATTGTGTTCCTCATGACAACATTTTGTTTGTTGATATTTGCAGGGTCCATCTATGAGCCGCTGAAGCTCTCAGTTCTTCAGCTGGAAGACGAGCCCTTATGGGAAAAACTCGACCGCTTCTACAGCTCTGGTGAGCCGCCGCTTCTGCATGGAAATGACTGATATATATATATATTTTTTATGAGCTTCAATATTAATTGGATCGGTTAGATTTGATATATACCAGCATCTTTTGTTTGTTTTTGTATGTGATTGCATGTAAAGGAACAGTATTTTTATTTCATACCAAAGTTGTTTTGTGTCTCTTTTTCTGCGATCATAGCTTAAATAATACATTAGTTTTGCCCCCAGTGCTCTTGAATTGTCAGATTTTGATGCTTGTGCTTGCACATGGTCATTTTGTTTTATCAGACCAGCCCTCCAATGGAAATGTACTAGAAATAGTTCTGCAGCGCGTTGGGCTCCATTTCTGTGCCTTTGCAAATGGAATGACAGTCTGTGGTAATGTTACGCACAATTTTGTCCTTCGCAAATCACATATTTATCGCCCTTGCCCAGTTTGGGAGTTTCCTGCTTAAAAATAAAGGTGTTTGCATCTCAAGGGGTTGGACAGTGCAGATGGAGGTGTGTTAATGGATAAAGCTGACACGATGCAATTTTCATGGCAGGGACTTTGTTTGCGTTTTGACTACGCCAAACCACCTTTTGATGCAAATACAGTCGCTCTGTGGTAGTTCCATGGGACTGGATAGCAGCCAGTGGCGCTGTTCGCAAATAAGCACATATCGAATCCTTCCCATTTTTATTTTTGTTTCAGACGATTGAAGGTGGCTGCTGAAACACCCTTTAGGTGCTTCGTCTTCATCTTAGGAAACTGCCTGTTCTCAGTGGCATTAATGCACTAATAATTTTAAACGTAATGTCAGCAGCTAATATGATTGGCTCAATGGAACGAAACTCCCAGCACACCCACGGGTGACTTATCCATCTCAGTCCAACACTTTTGACAACAGTGCCACAGTTGTGCTATTGCGTCCTTCACAAAATTACCAAATGGAGTTACACTTGCTCAGATTTGATCTGCACTACAGTAAGCACATGCATTTGCTTTCTGCATTTATGTTGTGAGAATAGGGCCCAGTATAGGAAGATTGAAATGGAAAGTTTCCTTCAGTGAAGAAATGAATTTCATCTACGAAAGTCCTCATGATTCATGAACCTGTGGACAATCGACAATCGTGATTGACAATGAATGGGAAGGTCTATGCTGTTCACTACGTAGCAACAGCTCATCATGTAAACAAGGGCGCTCACTTTGCAAAGCTTTTATGCACCGTTTCTAGAATGTGTTGACTCGCTATCAACAGTGGCAACTTTCTTACCTGGAATAGACATTGCTAGACTTTTTTGGATTTTCTTTTATGATCCTGAAAAAGAAATGGTCTCTGAAAAAAAGAAAGAAAGAAGGAAACCGCTAAAGTGTTTGTTTGTTAATTGATCGGATGAAAAGTTCTGGGGTTCTGCCCACAAAGTGATTTTCGGTGAAGCTTGCTGTTTGCAGGCTATATAATTTGGATGAAAAATCCTTTTTATTTTCCTGAAGGATTCTACCCACCTGTGAGTGGTTGAAAGCAGCTACGGCCTTGGAGATGTAGATTTCGTTTGAAAGCCCGGCGACTGATTTGAGGCGGGAATTAATCTGCCTCCGAGATTATGGGAGTTCATTTTCGAAAGTCACTTGAGAGCCGCTTAGCCTGAAATGCCTTAGCATTTGCCTGTCTCGCGCCGCTAATCAATAGCAATCTGTTCTGTTTCAGTGAATTACACTCCTGAAACACGTCTTCATGCTCTTACCCTCTGTTAGCTTTGCCTCCTTCAGTAGCCTTTGTCAGTCTGTGCAGCTGTGCGGAGGAATTTGAGAAACAACAGTTCAAGAAACAAATGCAGTGTGTACGATGCACTGAGTGCTGAGACGGGTGTTATTTGGAACAAGAAACTGCTGTGATTGCGGCAGACGCATTTTATCTGTGCCTGGTGCAGCAGTGTGTTCCTCTTTCTTTATCCTCTTTTTAATTTTTTTAAGCATTATTCTTATTATTATTATTTCTCTCATTTACCTGACCAGAAATTATGATCTGAAGTTATCTGCACAATCAGCTTTTCACAACTGGGTCAGTCCCCTGCTTTCACGCTCACATCCTGGTTTCAGCATAATTCTTATTCTTTTGTTGTCCCACGCCGCGCGGAACGCGCGAATCGGCAGGACATAGTATTCACGACCGTCCGTACGTCCCGAATCTTTGTCTGTGAGATATATCAAGAACGAATTGACGGATTCTCTTCAAATTTCATGTCAACATGTTTTTGGGTGATACCCCGGTGCCAGTCAATTTTGGTGACCTTCGCGTCACTCTCAAGGTCACACTGAGAGATTGCTCATTTTGACACGATTTCACATTTTATGGCGGGGAACCAAGACACATAAGTGGCAAATACTTGTTCCAGACATTTTTTCCATGCATTTAATCTGGAGATAAATTTTTACAAGTGTCATGGGCTTTTGATGAGAAATCAACATTTAAAGTTTTAGGACAGTTTTCTAATGGTGGAGTTGAGCATTATTTATAACGCAGACCTCACTCACAGTCTTTGGGCTCTAATGCTAACCCATATTCACTGCGCATAGACTGACTTTTGCTTGCTCCATGGCGGTTTCTTCGAGCGCAGCGTGAGACACGAATCAGAAGAGCCGAACGTACTGGCTTTGTTGATTAATAGGCCTGTCTCAGTTCTGAGGAGATGCTTGGTTTGTCAGAACAGAAACATTCTCAGCTGCATTATTCCAGCAATTACCATGAGCACATCTCAATTTACACCCAACCTCCCGAACAGAACTTCATTTGCTATTTTAATGGCGATGGTGCTGGGCAGAAGTGGGGTTTTTGCATTTGAGTAACTGATGAAGCGTGCTTAGTGAAGATGGAGCCCGTAGTCTTTTGTGGATACGGGACCTATAAGGCCATTCTGAGTGACTTAACCAGAGCTCCCCAATAAATAAACTGGTTTTCTCATTTGACACTTGGCACTAAAAAATACTGTATCGCAACCTGGAACAATGCAGAGACCTGGACTCGGGGAGCTGTGGTGATTTCAAATGGATTTGACTCCCGGCCATCTATACACACACACACACACACATACTGCATACACACACACATACGCACACACAGAATAACGTGTCCCCTCTGTGTGGCGTTCCCTCTTGTGTTCTCCGTGCTCATTGGTTGAGTGAGGCTCACACCTCCTCTGAGGATTTATTCAGTGCCTTTTCTAGGGCTGAGCTGTTTCTGATGGCTTTGGAATTGAATATGGTGTGTTATTGTGGAAAGTCAGGCAGTGTATGATTGTCATGTATAGCTTGCATTTTTACTCTTTAAGGAGATGAAATTGCATATGAGGGAAGCCTGTTTCATATCCTGCCTTTTTCAGTGTTCATTGCTGTGTTACTGCAGATGATTGGTGAGAGCGCCGGTGCTGTGTGATGTTCAGTGTACATCTACTGCTCATGAAGATCACTGTAAAATAGCCTGGAGTACTTGAAACATTTTGCATTCTAACTATGTCACAAATAAGAGGACCTGCCTTTATGTTGGGATGAATTTACCCTTCAACTACTTGTGTATTTCCCATAATGCACCGGGAACTGGGTTACAACTCCAAGGGCATTTCTATTATCTCCTGCAGTTTCGTGTATCACCTCATTTGCTTCAGTGAAATATCCCGCTGTTTATTTGTTCTGGGTAAGAGCACCTGTTCACTTCCCAAAATTCAACAGCGGTTCTGGTCGTTATCTGGTCATATTCATTCATACACACACGCTTCGTCTCAGTCACATGCGCGCACATTTACACACCATATTTTTTTCATACACTTTCGGCGGTCGAGGGAGTGGATTCCGTTGATGTTGTTTGAAGCCGCAGGGGCAGGAAGCAGACTCCTGCGGTGAGGGAGAGGGAGTCGAGAGGCGTCTCTACCCTTTGTGGAGTCTAATATAAAAAAAACAGTTTGCAGTCGGAGGGAGACTGCAGGCAGGTTACGGGGTGAAATGAGAAGGAGAGGCGTCTCGGACATGAGCCACCAGAGGAGGTGCTGACAGAACAGCCCCAGGATACGTGACGGCTGGAATATAAAGTATATTTCTCTCCCAAATTCACTGCTCACCTGAGCCCCCGAGCAGTTTGTTTTGCCATTACCAATAAATTATCATTTATGTAATTTTTGAATGTGTAGCTGGCGTGAAGAAATATAACCTAGTGTCATAGAGGGGGGATACAGGATTTCTGAAAATTAGCCTGTACAGGTATACTTGCCTGCTGGGCGATGTTCCTCGCACTCGAAACGGGCACAAGCAGAAAGGATGACAAATTGAGGTGCTGTTGCGCAGTTCATTTTCGGTGCCCTATGAGTGGCGATGTGCCGTGAACGGCATTTAATGCTGCCGAGTCTCCTCGTGACCGCCCTGGGTCATAATTTTTATTTTTTTTATTTTTTGTTTTCCTGCCTGCATCCCATATCTGTTCAGCAGGGTGAGGAGGTTCTGCTGGAGTTTTGTGGAGAAGCTACATTTTTCCCTCGTTGATTTATGAGCAGTGGAGTTGGGAACGGTGCCTCTCCAGTGTTTGAAATGCGGTGAATAAAGGGCATCTGCCTCCCTGAGTTCCTCTTTTTGGTAAATTGGTCGCACTAACCTGTTGCATATCGTCAAACAAAATGTCATACAAGAGGAGAACATTCGGTTTTTAAATAATCATTTAATTTCATGTTGGAAAAAGTTTATTCAACCCCAGTATCCCCCGTGTGAGACAGTAATTTCCTCCTAAAAATTGTGACGAGTGATGCAGCCCTCAGAGGTCGTGGCTGGAGCCCCGTGCCTCTGACAGCAGGAGGTCTGTCTCGTATTGCTGCGGAGGAATGTTGGCTCATGAATACCCTTTCCCCAGGATCTTTCTAAAGTTGGAGCTGTGAACACTGAGCTCATCTGGGGTGATCGGGTCCTTCAGTTCCTCAGATGTTTGTCTGGGCTGTTCTGGACCTGCAGGATGAGTTACTGACGCATCTTAGAGACGTTTTCACCTGCTGCTCACTCCAGGGAGGGTCTGCCACTGTTTTAAGCTTTTTTTTATTTAATTAATTAATTTATTTATTTATTTAATTTCCGCATTTGGAGATAATGGCTGTCATTGAAGTTTTCTAGAGTCCCCAAGGCCTGAGCAATAGAAATAATTTTTAACCATTTCCAGTCTGTATATTTCTGTAACCACTAGAATTTATTTTGATCGCGGCCGAGTGTGCTGCATATTGAGACCTTTTAGTCTTCTCCACATCACTATTTTCACAGTGATAAATAGATTAATCTGGGCTGGCAATCAAACTGGAGTGTTTTGAGTCTCGTCTAATCCATTGATCAATTAGATTAGTGAAGTGTTTGATTGAGCTAATAGGCTCCACCCCCATTTTCTTGAGAAGATGATTTGAATTTTTTTTTTTTTTTTACTCAAGTTATCAAAGCTGTATGTCATTTTTTTGACAGATTGCCAAAAAGAAGAAGAGAAAAAAATCAGGAAGCGCTATACTATATACAAATACTATTCGTAGCGCTGCAACAAAGAATAGTTTAGAGTGTCTGGCTGTATGAAGCAGAAAGGTCTTCAAAGTTTAGAGTTTACTTCTAATTGAAGGCTGTTATTGCAAATGGTCAGTACAGTAAAGTGCTGATTGGTTGTGGAACAGGGTAATTAGATCTGTTGTGTGTGTGTTATAGCTTTACTGAGCTCAACACCCATGGGGGTGTTTATGTCCCATTTGTTTTGTGAGAATTATAATAAGTTTAATCGTAATTAGTTTAATGGACACTCGTTGAATGTGAGAATAAGGGGGTCCACAGAGAACACATTTCCTGTGTGTTAGTGAGGGAGTGTGTTTTGTGTATTTGACCACTTTCAAGTGGAGGGGAAGGATCTCTGGAATTGGATGGTAATTTTGAATGTGGGAAATGGTGGTTTGATCCAGACCCAAGAAGAACATCTGTAATGAAGAAAACAAGATGCCGTACTTTTTATCACACAAACACACACACACACACACACGGGAAAGTTGAGATCCATGCGTTCCTCTACTTGCTTTGTCTTAAGTTGCCAGCCTAGTTTCTCAGAGAACAGTCTGACTCGGAGCACATTCTCGAACTGTTTTTTAAACGGAGCTGCTGAGGCGGAAATAATACGTTATTGACTGGGCTGCGGGGAGGATCACTGATATTCGCTTTAAACTGATTCTCTATGTCACATGGATTTGGGTTTCCTCTTACTAGCAATTATGCTCGCAGTCTGAATATCCCTCCTCTGTGTGTGTGTGTGTGTGTGTGTGTGTGTGCGTGTATGTGTGTGTGTGTGCGCGTCTGTGTGCGTGTGTGTGTGTGCGCGCAGTATTTCTGAGGCAGTTTTTTTAGATCTCCCCATGGAGAGGGAAAGTAGTTGTAATTACTGCTGCCCTCATCTATGTGATTGATTGGAAGTGATTGTTAGAAAAGTGCCGGTTCCATTTTAAGTCCTGTGAATGTGTTGGGCGTATCATTCATGGTCATGTGATTTCACAGCCCAGAACGGTATCTGGAACTAATTTGAGCTGGAAACTATTGTTACATGTTTTTTTTGTTTTTCTTTTTTTTTTTCATTGCTTCACTGCACATCGTGTTGCTTTGCTGTTGTTATCGTTTCATTTGTTCCTGAAAGTGTATAATTATGAAGTAGACTCAAAAATTATGAAGTGGATTTAGTTTATTTTTTGTTTTAGATTTTTTATATGCACCTGAGCATTTGGAAATTTAAATAATTCTGTTATGTAGCTGAGCTGTGGTGCTTTTTTCTTTCTTTTTTTCCACATTCTTCATCTGCATGCAGGTAAATGTTTCTATTGGTAATGCAATGACATCCTTTTGTTTGTTTTCTCTCTCTCTTGCTCGTGCCATCCATCTCTTCTGTCCAGTCAAGGCCACCATCCTGAACTTCCAGAGCCCCACCACCGGCCTGTTCCCTGTGAAGACCTGCTCCGACTGCGCCGAGGCCAAAGTCAGGGACTCCCTGTACTGTGCTGCCAGTGTGTGGGCCCTTGCCCTGGCTTACAGGTGAGCTCATTCTCTGCACAGCCAGTCTTCACTGGCTCACAGGTGAGCTCATTCTCTGCACAGCCAGTCTTCACTGGCTCACAGGTGAGCTCATTCTCTGCACAGCCAGTCTTCACTGGCTCACAGGTGAGCTCATTCTCTGCACAGCGAGTCTTCACTTTCTCACAAGTGAGCTCATTCTCTGCACAGTGCGTCTGCACTGGTTAACTGGTGGGTTAATTGTGAGCACAGTGCGTCTTTACAGTGCATCGTGAGTGTTCACTGGCTGGTTGTCAGAGATGGAGTTCACCTGTTTGCGATTATGGGTTTAGTATGTAACATTGATGACTGAGAGGGTATTGCCTTGGAAATTTCTGGGATTTTTTTACGTGGCTTCCCTCGCATTGCGAAATGGATGTTTTTTTTTTTTAAACTGAAGTAAAACTGAGTTCTGCACTGACGAAAATGATTTCTTTTAGAAATAATGGCTTTGATTAACAGCCATGATTAACTGCCATTTAACTATAAACAAGCAATTTACTCCTATGACATACTTGGAAAAAGTTGGCCAAATTTTTTCAGGTTTACTGCACATGCTTGGCCGTGACGGCGCCCCTAATAATGCTCTGCACAGTGAGTAATACTGGCTTACAGGGGAGTTAAGAACACGAGGGCCAGTTTTACGAAGACCTTCTGAAGTAAAAACCTTTCAGCACATGCAAAACCGGTAACATCACCAGCGTTCACTCAGCAGTTTCTGTTTGCCTTATGAACAGGTGACCCGTATGACAGAGTAAACATGTACACACATGAAACGCAGCTGCGCAGGAGCTAATTTAATCTGAAAACACTGAAAATAACTAAGGCGAGAGGCAAGCGGAGACCGACCTGCCTCATGACTGTGAGGTCAGCAGCACTGTTCGGTTGTCTAGATGGGCCAATTAAAAATACACTAACTGTACCTCCTCCATGGTAATTTGCGGATAATGGTCTTCCTTTTCACATGTATTCAGTCGCATATCACTGTAAAAGTACTGCTGAAATTCAAGCACAGTGCTCAGTCGTGCATCCTGTTTGTGATGTGAGTCGGGAGCGTTACCCTCTCTAAGCACCTCCGCACGCGTGCTTAGGTCGTGAGGGTTTGGAAAACACGGCGGTCAATAGTGTGGCAGTTTCTGATTCGCTGAGGTGTAGATAAGCACATGGCTCTCTGTCATCAGTCATGGTTTGTTCTCATTAGTGTCAGTGGAGTTTCATTAGGGTGATGCCAATCTAAAAGTTTGGATGAAACCCCATTATTTACTGTCCAATCATTGCGGCTCCATCGGGGAATCTGGTCCCATTGGATTGTATTGCCCAATCGTTCAACTGTCATTATGGATATCGAAGCGCAGTCATACATTTGTTTAAGAAATTCTGAATCAGTTCCTGTAGTTTGCATGTTTTAAAAATAAGAGATTTAATTAGATTTCTAACATTGTCTTGTATACTTTTTTTTTTTTTTTTTAATTCTTTAATTTTGTCTTTTCTGATGACTCTGTGCTCATTGCTCCTCTGTGGCAGTGATCAGTTGATCATTATTTCTCATTCTGCACACGGTTGCTTTGACGCACTCATCCTTTAGAGTTAATCTTCTCTTCCTTTTTTTCTCATTTTTCGGTTTTGCTTTGCCTGGGCATGGAGGAGGTCTTCAGGGGCTTTCATTTTGATAAAACTATGTTGTAATTACAGGTGCATGATACATAGCATATTAATTCACTCTGCCTCAGCAAAATCAAATTATGTATTCTTAATAGCTCTGTGCCAACAGAATATCAAATCACATTTGAAGTTTTAATATTTATGAAGGTTTTGTATTTATATCTGGTCTCTGAAAAACTAGTGAGCATTTCTTTTGCCCTTCTGTGTTTTCATTTTGACTGTTTTGCTGTAAAGATTTTTGACCTTCACTGTAAAAGTGCTTGAAACGCTGTTCATTTTCTGTTTTTTGACCTCCAAAATTAGTTGTGCTCTTGTGAAGCGAGAGAAATGGCTCCTTTGTTTCAGGTCTTTATATGAAAGAAGGGCCTGGGTGCAGTGTGTTTGTGTAACTGCTCATATCTCTCTTGCACCATTGCATGACGCACACAGGCGCATCGACGATGATTTGGGACGAACGCATGAGTTGGAGCACTCGGCCATCAAGTGCATGCGGGGCATCCTGTACTGCTACATGAGGCAGTCGGACAAGGTGAGAGCCGAGCGACGCGCTCGAGGCTACGAGCCGACATAACCAGGACATTCTGCCTGTCTGCTGCCTGATTCTCTCCTGACCCATAATCCTCTCTGTCTCAGGAGCTGCACGGCTCAGGGACCAGAAACCTTATGCAGACACACAAGTGTGCTAAAACAGACGCACACAGACACACACACACACAGGCACACACGCGTACACACACACACACACACACACACACAGGCACACACGCATACACACACACACACACACACAGGCACACACGCATACACAGTGGTCTCTTCTTACTTTGCAGGTTTTGAAAATCCTTTACTTCACAAACTCGAGAGGAATAATACTTACTCATTTTAGTGTGACTCATACCTCATCTTTCTGCTGAGAGAACTCAATGTGAAATCACTCTTTTACTTTCTGAATCCCTTTATATATATTGAAAGAAGTGAAATGAGAGTGCTTTAGCTGGGACTAAGCAGTGACGTGTGCTGTGTTTTTATGAGGCCAATCTGTTTCTGTCCTTGACCCCAGATGACGCTCTTCGCCCTTTTTATCTCAGGGCACCATGTCCCTCTGTCACAGTGTAGAAAAGACACCAGCCATAGCTTTGTGTGTGTTTGGGCTCCATGTTCCTTTGCTCGTGACAATATACCATTCTCACCGCTTCAGGAAGCCCGAACTTAGAAGTGATCAAAGGATTCGGCCTGCGAGAGAACTGCCTCTGGAGATAATGACTGTAATCAAACCAAACACTATTTGACATGCAGAATGGAGTCTGGCTGCTGGCAGGAATGTGCGGAGTCTCCGTTAAACGTCTTAATGAGGATTCCGGGTGTCTGTTATCGTGTGACGAGCCCATTTCAGCTGTGCGCAAGCAGTCCCCTCTCCTGTTCTGTAGTCTGCGATGAGACGTGTCTCGTCTGAAATCGTTTTCCCGAGGAGAGGTTGAAACGGAGAGAGGGACTCGGAGTGAATGTCTGAAAGGAGAATGTGAGCAGGCATCTATACCATGCCCTGAATACCTGAATGATGTGCTGCAATCTACCAGATTTTCATTTCTATCTCTCTCTTTCTCTCTCTCTCTCTCTCAACCATTTGACAGACACTTTGCTGGGTTTTTTTTTCACCATGTAGCTCTGCATTGTCATTGGAAAAACATTCCTGTATTCTGTTCATTCGCTCCTTGGAAAGGGGTTTGTTTGGTATTCCAAAAGAGGAAATTTTAACTGAATTAGTGGCAGGTGATCTTATCATTTCTGAGGACATGCAATGGATTAGTATAGATTTTGCCTGTTGCTTTTCGACAGAACACAATTTTAATGCAATATTACAGGTCCCAATCTCCGAGCTGGATGTACTGAGTGTTATTAATTCATTTTAATACACTTCTCTCTTTTTAATTGAGCCTCCCTCGTGCATTTGAAATTATTCAGTTTCATTTAGTCCTGACCTCACCGACTCAATGTAGGGACAGCTACTCTGTGTCTTCATTATAATGCGCCATTTATGCAGTTAATTACTTCAGCATCGCGCTTTAGCAGCTGTTTCCCCGAGTTAAAAAAAAAAAGCAGTGTGAGCGCGGAGTGCGGCGCGCGGCTCTGGCCAACACAGCTGCCGCCTGCAGTGAAGAGCAGCTCCCACCGAAAATCAGCGGCAAACAGACCTGCCTGCGCGAGCGTGGTGATTAGCTCGACCTGTAAAACGCTGTAAAACGAAAACGAAGCGCGCGTTTACCGAGGCCCCTCCACCTTGTGTGTTTTCACACCCGCAGTTTCTGCAGGTTTCACCCACTCTCTCTCTCTCTCTCTCTCTCTCTCTCTCTCTCTCTCTCTCTCTCTCTCTCTCTCTCTCTCTCTCTCTCTCTCTCTCTCTCTCTCTCTCTCTCTCTCTCTCTCTCTCTCCATCTCAAATTTCAAATTCAAAATTGCTTTATTGACATGACAAAAATACATTTGTTTTGCCAAAGCTAATGAAATACATTCACAAACCTTTAACACAACACAAAACCTTTCAAAGACTTAAACATTACAATGGGGTACAAATGGCTAGAAACAGGAACTACTGTAGGATTAAAAGCACATGTTGAAAACTAATGATAAAATGATAAAATAATATTTCTCATGATATTTTATGATAAAGGTGGGGGTTCGTGTTGGTGTCCCGAGGCTGGATGGGGTTAGTGGGGGTTAGTGTTGGTGTCCCGAGGCTGGATGGGGTTAGTGGGGGTTAGCGTTGGTGTCCCGAGGCTGGATGGGGTTAGTGGGGGTTAGCGTTGGTGTCCCGAGGCTGGATGGGGTTAGTGGGGGTTAGCGTTGGTGAACTGAGCCTCAGGACCAGCTGTGTGAGGGACTCTTCTCTTGTCTCAGCTCTTGGCTCTGCAGGGCTTTGTAATGAAAAGAGAGGGGCTCACTGTGTTTTAGATGTTTCCAAAATTTGATTTCCCTCTTTTATTAGTAATGGGTATTGGCTTAATTCTGCTCTGCATGCAATGTTTATACACTTTCTTTGTACATGTAAGATGTTCTCACAGAAATCTGCATGCAGGGTTTCAATTTGGTGTTTTTCCCAATTGTAAAAATCAAATCCCACACTTCGCTGCCATAGAGGGCAATTGGTTCAATTACTAATTCTAATAATTTAAGCCATATTTTGATTGGAATTTCTATTTGAATTTGGTGTTTTATGGAAAAGAATGCCCTGCGTGTTTTCTCTTTAAGTTCATTCACTGCCAGGTTGAAATTTCCAGTAGAACTGATTTTTCAGACATAAATAATTATAATTTGTGCGATGTTGTCCCTATTGTGAATTTGTTTCTGGTTCCCTGAGATCTGGATCTTTTTTGGAAAATCATTATACTTGTCTTTTGCATGTTTATTGCCGAGGCCCAGGATTGGCAATACTGCTCTCGCAGGTCCAGGCTCGGCTGTAACCCTTGTTCAGTGGCTGACAGAAGAACCAGGTCGTCTGCGTAGAGTTATAATTTTACGAGTTAGTTGATGAATATGTTAAATAAATTTGGGCTTAAACTACAGCCCTGTCTCACTCCGCGCCCCTGTGTGAAGAAATCTGTTCTTTCGTTTCCAATTTTAATGGCGCACACATTCCCTGAATACATTGTTTTTATAAAGTCAAATATTTTACCCCTACACCACTTTCAGTCATTTTGTAGTATAAGCCATTATGCCAGATTGAATCAAAAGCTTTTTGGAAGTCAACTAGATGATGCACACACTATAGAGATGCTAACCCACGCCTCTTGTTGACCTTGACCTTTGACCTTTCGACCTCAAAATGCAAATTTGGACAGGGTACCCTAGGATCATCTACCCCACAAAGTTTGGTCACCCTAGCTTCAGTGGTGGCCGAGCTGTCGCGCACACACGCACACACACACAGACACACACAGACAGACGGTGTTAAACTGTATACCCACGCCGCCTCGTCGGGCGTGGGTAATACAACAGGTGAATATTTTATTTTTATCTTGGTTGACATGTTTGTCGATCAGGGCGTGTACGGTGTAAATATGGTCAGACATGCGATAATTTGGTAAAAATCCAGTTTGACTTTTACTCAAGACATTGTGCTCCCTAAGGAAGGCCAGTATCCAGGCGTTGATTATACTGCAGAAAAGCTTCTCCAGATTACTGTTCACACAGATGCCTCGGGAGTTATTTGGGTCAAATTTGTCTCCACTTTTAAAGATTGGGGTTATTAGACCTTGATTCCAGATGTCAGGGAAGAAACCGACCCTCAGAACCAAACTGAATAACTTCAGAACGGCCAAATGGAACTTTGAGCTGCAGTGTTTCAGCATCTCATTTATTTAAAATGTTATCAAGTCGACTTAATCTTTTTTTTTTTTGAGGATCTGAAATTTCTCCCTCAGCTCCTGCTCAGTAATGGGGGCGTCTAAAGGGTTCTGGTTGTCTTTTATTGCCAATTCTCTCTCTCTCTCCTCTTCTTCTCTCCCTCCCTCCCTACCTCTCAAATACAGCGAGAGCTGTAGTTTTGTCTCACTGAAAGTGGACTGTATTTCCTGTAACGGGGTGAACCGTGTGCAAACTGTCGGTTATCATTGAATTTAAAATCGCTGCCTATTTCTGCTGCTGATTCTCCAGAGATGTTGAATTTAAAAGAAGAATGTCTTTGACTGTCAGCGATGATCGTGTCCGTCTCTCGCACCCTCCCCCGCCCACTCACTCCCCCTCCGTCCCCGTCTCTCTCTCCATCTGTCCTTCTCTCTCCCTCCCTTCGTGCCTTTCTCTCTATCCCTCTCTCTCTCCCTCCATCTCTTATTTTCTCTCCCTCCTACAGATCTCACTGTGTTACACCGTCTGGCTTGTTTTACCCTGGCGTTATCTCACAGTTCGGCTTACGTTACGTTCACATTGTCCCACAGTCTGTCTTACGTTTGTATTCACATCTGGGCGCCTTTATAGAGTCGGCTGAAATCTTGGTATTAACCAGAGTAGCATATTGGAGTTTGGCTTCATATGAGATTATCATATTATCCGGCTACTAATATAATCTTTTTACGAATAAACTCAAAATACGGGCTCAAAATACCGCAGCCGTTGTCCTTAACAGTAGTGGAGCTGGTCCCTGAGCTGGGAAATGTGGCTGCATGCAGCTCCTGTGTAATGAGGATGGGTCAAATTCAGTAAAGGCCCTGATATCTCGTCTCTCCTGTTGTTCTGGGTACATGGGCCTTAATAGCCTGTGGCCCATATTAATAAGAGCACTGATCTCAGAGCAGTTTCCCCAAACCCACCTCCGCAGCATGCCCATTGTGAGCAGAAAGGACCAAATACTGATTCTAGATCAGTGCTCTTACTCAGGCAGGCTTTATAAATCGGGGCTTGTTCTCACCCTTGTGTTCTGTCGCAGGTGGAGCAGTTTAAGCAGGATCCAAACCCACACAAATGCCTCCACTCAGTGTTCAACGTGCACACGGGGGACGAGGTGTTGCGCTACGATGACTACTGTCATCTGCAGGTATGTCCCGCTCATGCCTCTGTGATGCCCTGAATCATATGGAGAAATGAACCAGGCTTCAAGTCCAGGTTTAGTAGTTCTATGTGCAGTAGGGTGTTTCAGCTGCGCTGGAAGGTTCTTGAGTTTGTGCTCATTCGAGAGCAGGAGAGAGAGGGCAAAATCATTTATCTATTTTTAGGATATGGTACAGTGAATCAACACCGTGCGAGATGAATCCTGACATTACATTTCACTTTGGTGTAACTTGTTTCGTTTTCTTCTACTCTGGGCCTAATAAATATTGAATTTTTTTGGTTAGGCTGTGTCGTAAATAGATATTCAATATACTGTAAATCGGGGTAACTTACAAATAGATCTGACCGTACGTTTGGAATAAAATTAAGCGGTTATACCATGCAGTGCAGATGTGTACATTTGGGGAGATCTTCAGTAACGTCCCATTTACTCTGACTGATTGGGGGTCATATAAATTGAATGCCTGTGATTGGATGTGATTTTATGTCTTTGAAGAACTTGCTCATGTGCCCAATCAGTCCCGGTTGGGTGAATCGCGGATGATTGACCTCTGACCTGTCGCTCTCTGCTCTTCGCTCCTCTGCAGATTGATGCCGTTTCGCTCTTCCTGCTCTACCTGGTGGAGATGATCTGCTCAGGACTCCAGATCATTTACAACACCGACGAGGTAATTCTGGCTGTCACATGACTACAGAAAACCGCCAATGATGTGCACTTATCGGACCCTCACACCAGACAATGATGGGTTACTTTCATTGCGTCCCTGTGCCGATCACCTTTTGCCAGTGCGGAAGTGAGTGGCGTCGCAGCGTGCTGTCCAGGCTGTTTCTGTAGCGTGTGGCAGAATTTGGGACGGTACAGATTGACTCTCCTCTCTTTTGATCTGTAAGAACGAAACGCCTCGGGCTGCGTCGTGCTGAAAATGCCATTTCCATCCTGCCTCTCATTACAGATTCCATAATGGCTTTAGATGAGTGTTGATGGGTTTTCAGTAATAATATTAAAAGCTTTGGTGCATAATGGGGAATACAGTGCATCTCTTCAGTTCCCTGATGAAAATCTCGATGCGTGTTGCGTGAGCTGCAGAATCGCCTCTGCGTTGCTCGTTTTATCGTCTCCTTCTCGAGTCCTTTAATCCCAATGAATAAAATGGTTGATCGTAATTAATGCTATTCTGCTATAGCGATAATCTGCTCTCTGGGAGATGGCGTCTCTATCTGCAGTGGGTTAGAATAATGGCCTGTGAAATACTTTACACTTAGGAGCGCATTATTTCCTGGGAGTACTTAAAGTTCTCTGTTATTTTGGCGGGGAAATCTGTTAATAGAATATTGTGATCTCCTGCGAGGGTCCACTGGAAGATGTCTTAGTTTTCTGGAAGCTCTGTGTCTCAATGATTGCTGAAGTACCACCATTTTACCTGCTTTATTTTTTGGAAATGACACGTCTCCTGTTTGACTTGACAGAGCTGGGGAAAACACACTCATTTACCAGTTTAAACTAGCTCTTGTCGCGGCAGGTAACGCAATTAAAAAGCAGTGTAGTGTAATCAGCTGCCATTTTTACCCCTTTTATTCATCTGACGTGGAACAAATGAGCACGGAGCAGGAAGCTGTATTTCTGATGAGTGGTCCCCGTGTTTTTAAACTGTTCGCTCCAGCTGTGGATCTCAGCAGAGCTTCCTCCCTCCGGATTAGCATAGCAGCTGGAGATGCATCGTTGTTTAGACACCCTGGCCAGAACCTTTTTTAATCTGTCCATCCATTAATGGCTCCCTGCAGCTCCAAGAAAGTCGTAACTTTTGAGAAAATCTGAAGATTTATTTATTCTGTTTTTTTTTCCATTATTTTCTGGGCAGGCTCATAAAAACAAAATAAATATTAATATTTATAATAATATGTCAAATTTATAGAGAACTTTTTACAAGACTCTATAAAATAAAATCAATTGCATTTAATATTAAAATGATTGCGAGTAGATTAAAAAGTGTCGAATAATAAAACCAGGAGCTTAAAAAGCGTCAGGATGATTAGGGGAAGGCAGGATGGGTGAGGTGTGTTTTAAGGCTCTTCCTAAATCAGGAGGGGTTTGGTGAGTCTTTGCTGTTGCAGGGCAGCGAGTTCCTCTGCGGGGGGTGCGGTATGCATGGCCCTGTCGTCACCGCTTCAGCGCTTGTTCCTGAAGACCTGCAGGAGGTGAGCGTCACCAGAGTGGAGGTCGAGATGGAGTGCGCCGGAGCAGGATGTCACGGAGATGGGGAGGTGTTGAGCTGGCCGATACCGACAGGCTCAAAAATCATGTTATCATTACCAAATACGTCGACATTGAGACGATATTTTCAGGATGAATATTGATGTTTTCACCAAATAGAAACACGGTGGCATTTTTGATTGCGGTATGATAACCGTGCAGGTGCAGCCAACAGCTTGAGCCGTCTGATAAATGCTGGAAACCTGCGCACCTTTACTGTAATACAGCCTTTAAAACAAGAGAAGACAACACTTATGGCATTTCACAATATTATAATATCCAAAATCCCAGACGATATGTTGTATCTCAGTATTAATATCATTTCAATATATTGACCAGCCCATGGCGGGATCCAGGCTCTGAAGAGCCTGTATGGGGTGATGAATTATAAAGTTGATCCTGTGTTTGACTGGGAGCCAGTGGTGGTCTGAAGAGCTGGGGTCATGTGGGGTCATTTGGGGTCATGTGGAAGGTGCTGAGAAAACAGGCTGCAGAGTTCGTTGTTTATTGCAAACTCTGTTTTTAGATCAGTGTATAAATGCTGCTGCTGTAATCCAGCTGTGATGTGATTAAAGTGTGGATGAGTGTGTCTGTGGCCTGATTAACATGTGGGAGATGGAGGGATGAAGAGTGACTTCGCGGTGAAGTTTAGGGTGAAGGAGTAATGATGGACCCATCAGGATTCCGGGAGAAATTCCCGGTGGGGTAGATGAGAGTCTAGGCTGATGAGCATCATGTCTGATGTACCCTTTCCTGCAGCGCCACCACCTGGCCAAACCATAAATTTTGCTCCTGGGGATAAATGCTCTAGTTTTGGGGAGATGCCCTGCTCTCATCCACCGACAGCTTTTCTCTAGTGTCTTGTCAGATATGCAAGGGTGCTGAAGATATGGAGACTGCATTGATAAGAACTTCAGCTGACAACACTGAAAAAATAATGATTATCAACTGTTTTGGCTGGCAGTTGATGGGGTTGGGGGGGGGGGGGGGGGTTGGGGGATCAAGGAACTTGGAGTGGAATGATTGGTTCTGATCTGAACCGAATTGGTATTGCATTATTGGGCATCTGTGCTGGCCATGGCTCAACCGCAATGAGCCCCATGTTGGAACACAACGACGGTCGTTTGTGTGCCTGGCCAAAGGTGTGAGTTTGATTTAGCGGTTGCGTCAGATCTGTGGCCGTGTGTTTGGTTCGCTCTAGCGAGGAGAGGAGCTGAGCTGTCAATTCTCCCCGTCTGGTGTTGAGATGGTTCAGATGGCGGTGAAGCTGCCTAACGGACGTCTCTGGCCTGACGCCGCCTTGCTGTCCTTCGGGTTACGATAACAAGAGGTGCTGAACCTCTGGGCTCCTGTGGTTGCCCTCTTGCCTCCATGATTCTGGAGTGAATATGCAGCTGGATGACTGATGGATTATTCTATCATTCATTCCAGTGAATTCTGCATTTTGATTAGTTCACACTAGGTATCTATTCACCGGTAAACTACCTCGCACTGAGTCAAGACCTCATCATGATCACGCCGACAAAATAAGGCGACAGTTTGCATACAGTCTTGCTCGTTAGCGAGCTAGTTGGCTGCCTAGCTAGCAATAGTATAGCCAGCGCGCCAATGTATTTAGCTGCATAGCCAACTGGCTAGTGAGCTAAAAAGGCTGCAGTTCACTTTCAGTGCATATACTGTCATACTCGTTTGAGAGCTAGTTGGCTTCCTAGCTAGCAAGCCAAAGTGATGTCGAACTGTGTGTCATAGCTAGCACACTAATATTTTTGTAGGGGTGTTGACAAGAGTCATGGTAGAATGGCGATAAACCTACCATTTTTTTTCGAGCCCTCTGTATTTATCATAGGCCAGATACCTGGAAATTTGCATTTGAAACCTCGCGCAAGCGCTCTGTTTCAAATGAAATTTCCAGGTATCTGTCCTACGAGAAATGCCTCGTGTTAAAAAAAAAAAACTGTAGGTTTATCTCCTAAATGTCCACTTGAGCTGTCAAAAGAGCCATGAAATTGAGTTTGAATACTATCTTTTTGACAATATTAGTAGTTGAGCCTATATTTGAATATCATTGGCCTAAAACTAAAAAAAAAGTTACTTTTTCAGGTGCAATATGCAAATTGCACCTGAAAAAGGGCCGTTGAATATAGGATGTAGGCAAACTTTGTTTCTTTGCTGATGCATCTGGACCTCGTTTATAAAATGTATTTTGAATCTGCTGGGGAGTAAGCAGGGTCAGTATTGGCCGGATGTTTTTGAAAAAGGGTTGTATATCAAGAGGAGTCCGTCCATACTTGCCATAGCTTTAGCCATGATTCTTAATTTAGGCAGAATTAAAGTGAAGATTAACTGAACCCTTTATGGCCTTCATGTTTTTACCCCTCAGCCCGACACGCACGAGAGGTATTGTCGTCCCTTCGGCAGGCGGGCGTTTGGGCGTCCGGGCGGCTGGCAATTGTCCGGGCTATTTCTCTAACCACCTGGGTTTGGAAGTTCATATTGCATGTGTGGACTCCCCATGGGGGGTAGGTGTGCCTTTTCGAGGTTTCGTCCCAGTTTGACCTTTGACCTTGCAGCAGTGACCTTCGGGGCTGAGGGGTATTTCCCGCTTCAGCAAGGCCCATTTTTTCTAAATAAGTCAAATTGTGCTCGGGAGTTTATTTCTCGTGAAGGTGACTGTTGCAAAAAACTCGGAACATCTTTCAAATCTTGAAAACATCTTTCAAATGAGCGCAGGTCTCTTGCATTTCCTTATTATACCCCCGCTACGACATAGTCGGGGGTATATAGCGCTCCGCGCGTCCGTCCGTCTGTCCGTGTGTCTGTGCGTCTGGATTCGTTCAAACATAAAGCGGGGGTATGTGAGCTCTGCTCGCTTCTACATTTGTTTCTATGGGTCAAAACATTTTTGTCCAGATTTTTTGTTTATTGCCCCACCCCGCCTGATGCGGGAGGGTAAAGGGCTGTTGTTTTTGGTTCAGTTTGTTTTAGTGTTTTTTAACTCTTTAGCAGCAAAACTAATGGCCAGATTTGCCCCAAATAGAGTTTAGGGATTTGCCACTGACCAGGATAGATGAATATCGAATTTAGGAAAAGTGGGTGAAAGTATGTGTGAGGGGCGGGGTTTGTGGTGCCTGGCACAACTTGTTTGATAATTTTTTTTACGTCTGTCACAAAGACGAAGCTTTTCCAAAAGAGCTGATTGAGAATGAGAGTTTTTGATTAATGCGTCGGCAAACATGTCAGCACTGTGGATTGGGGGATGGGGGGGTTGGAGATCAATATCCTCTGGGGGTAGATGTGGCATTGCATCTCTGTTGTAATTTGAGTGTATCTAATTATATCTTGAAATATGATTGAAGTCACTTGAGGTTTAGGGGTGGCTTCAGGTGATTGGATGGGAGCCCCATGACATCACTAGGACTGGTCTGTGAAGGTAACAGCTTCATGAGTGTCCTGAGGAATATTCATTTTCTGGACGTCTCATTTTTAGCATGTTTTTGAGTCCCGGATATCAGTAGCTCAGGCCACAATGGAAAACAGATATTGAGTGTTATGAGCTAAATTGTGAGCTGTCTGTCAATTGAAATGTCTAATTCATTTATGTTGTTGAATCTTTGTCAATATTCTCATTTGTGACAGAAAAGCAAAAAAATGAAGTGAGGCTAACTGTATGGAGTATGCAAAAGTTGGAGCAGCTCTGTTTGTGCTTTTTAAAAACAAAGTATATTTGAATCTTGGTTCTTCCCATCTTCCATCTTTCCCTGCAGGTATCGTTCATCCAAAACCTGGTGTTCTGTGTGGAGCGGGCGTACCGAGTGCCCGACTTCGGGATGTGGGAGAGAGGAAGCAAGTACAACAACGGCTGTACGGAGCTGCACGCGAGGTAACTGCGCCCGATCTCTGTCAGACGGCGGCCATTGTTGTTCCCACCCAGCATCCCCCTTCTGTCTCTGCTCAGTTTTATCTGCTTCTCATACTTTGCTTTGTTTACGATGATTATCTAACAGCTCATGTTGCTAAAACCTGTTTCCTTCCGCAACGGTTTGAAATAATGACAGGAACAACAATATTGAAAGAAACTGGCATAATCTCTCTCTCCCCCTCTCTCTCTCCCCCTCCCATTCGATATTTCTGCTCATCCGGTGCCTTTCCCCTCCCTCACGCACACAAACACACCTTGTCTTGTGTTTTGGGCATTAGAAGATGGATTAACACGTTTCTCCGTGACAGATTTGATGAATGCTGAGCCTCAGTGTTTGGGCTGAAATAAACACATTATAGCTGAGATGTGATGGTGCCGGCGGCGCTGTGGCGTTACACTGCAGCCCAGCACGGGGGTCAGGGGTTTGCATCTGGCCTGGAGCATTCCAGTCTAATTAGAGACTGTAAAATGCCCCTAGTTATGGACATGTGTGAGAGTGATCTGTGATAGACTGACAGACTCTCCAGGGTGTTTACTGGGGTGCGCTGTACCCCCACCCCCCCTCCCGCATTTAAAGAACATCGGTTTGGGTAGATATGATTATAAAAGAAGGTTCAGTTTGTTTTCAGAGTGGGTTACAATTTAATTAGGTAGTTATGAGGTTATTGCTCGTCAGTGTTGATCCTCATATCAGGTGTAACGCTGGTACTAATGAAGTATTCATGGAGTGATAGATGAGTGTTTTATAAAGGCACAACACTGGGATGCTGGAGCCATGACCGCTGCGGTTTCTGAGGTGGCGAGAAAGTTTGGGTTAACGGCACCATCAGCGCGCAGAGTCAGTCAGAGTGAGCTAGAGGGTAGCACCTGTCAGCTGGATTCATGGACACATTACAGGAGGATCTTTTTAAATAACTCTGCGATGGCCGCCCCTTTCTCTCTTATCAGCTCCAGACAAGAGCCTGCTAATGACATCCCATCATGCCCCGGTCCGTCCTCCCTCAGGGTACGACACTCAAGCGCTGCGCATCTCTGGGGCGATTCGCAGTGTTGGAGTACATCAGGGTGTTGATGGGGCAGTGTGGAGAATCTGCAGGGTGTCACACTGTCTCATACCCACACACACATACACACACACACGCACACGCACACAAGGAATATCATGTCCATGATCTCTCTCGGTGTGTGAGGTCAGGCAGGATTTGGCTTATTTCCCAGCTCGGTGGGTCCCACACTCGGCCCCGGGGCCCCCTGTGTGCGCTGGCTTGGGTTCTAACATCTGAATGTAATTGAGTTGTTAACCCTCTATTAACTACCGTAGCATATCTGCTACATAAAGTGAAAGGGTTAACAGCCTGGACACCCTGCTGGTTTTGTTTCTTATTGCCAAATAAACATTTGAGAATAACTTGAATGGTCCGTCAAGTTAAAATTTTTTATTTAAATTTTTTAAAATTTTTACTTTTTTTTTTTTTTTTTTAAGCTCGCCGGGACGAATAACGTCCGGAGAGCTATTGTAGTACCCCCTGCGTCCGCGTCCGTCCGCGTGCAAAAAAAACTTCAACCTTGCCCCGGCGAGCTTTGTTGTCTTTCTGACAACTCTTGTTTTTTTTAACTATTTTTCCAAATATTGGCCCATAATCAACATATTTGCCTAGGGAAATGATTTTTACACAATTGGAAATAGGTTTGGTTAATAGAGGGTTAATTGTTCTTTATTACACTACTCTTTCTCATAGGGATTTTTAACCTTTTCATTCCAAGCGTCAAAAATGGCTGAATTTTCCATGAACAGTAGAAGTTCAGGGTTCATTGCACACTGCGTTGTGCTTGTCGCTTAAATTAGTGGAAATTTGTATCAGATGTAATTTGACATGAAATGGCTCACTACAATTGATGAAATTGAGGACACACGGTCACTGAAACTAACCATTTATTGGGAAATGAAGAATCAGACAAAGGAAGTTATGAGTTGGTTAGATGTGGTTATAGCTCCGCCCACACCAGCTCTGCTGTTTTTCTCTCGTCCGTCTGTCCATATGTTCCTCACACTGTCCGTCACAAATATATTGTTTGCGCTATATCTACTGACCGAGTGGAGGGATTTTCACCAAATCAGACATGGTAACTCTCTACAGAGGGCAGCTGAACTGATTGGGTTTTGAGAGTCATCGGGTCAAAGGTCAAAGTGATGTTATGGCGGCGGTATTTGGGGGCCAAAGATCATCTTTTAGGGTGAATGAAGCTCTGACCGGTAAGGGAACAGCAGTCCATGCTCTGTGTACAGTTATAGCTTTTTTTATATGTCTGGTAATGGGAAAAACCGTGAGCAAAGAACATAAATATTTGCGTTAAAAAAACCCGATTAGCAGCTAATTCACTGACCACATTTTTGAATTTGATCAGGTTAAATGGCTGCGTGTATTTTGACACAGGTAGTGTTTTGTACAGGACGAATGCAGACCTGATTGTTCTGGTGGATTCTTTGCCGGTGACCTTGTGTGTATGAATATTCGTATCAGTCCTATAATTGCATGTGTTTGAAAAATAAGCAAACATGATGATATGAATGGTAAGTTCTGGACTGAAGAGTTTTGAGACGTGAATCAGAGATACTTTGTGTGTATTATGCATTTATAATGTTAGTCCTCATGGTCAGAACACTTGTGTGCCGTGATATTTCATGAAAAGCCAGAATATTAGTGATGCACTGCTGAATGCTCTCACTATAAACTGTAGACAAGGACATTTACTTTTTATATGGCAACAATGTAAATGTTTCATCATCTGTGCGATTTATTTTTTAAAATTTTTTTTCCCCATAGATTCATATTTAAGTAGAAGCCTGAGCTCTCTTGAACTCTGATTGTTTGGTCCTCATATATCTACTCTGTGCTGAAACATGAGCTCGTTACTGGTGACGAGGCCAGCACGGCATCTGCCTCGGAAAGATTGTTAATTGTTTGCCAGTGGTGTACGTGGGTGCTAGATGTTCGTGGGCGTTAGATTTACTCAGAGTAACCATGTTTCATATTGATTTGATTTAATTTTGAAGTCCGTGGCAGATTTTCAACAGTAGTGCTAATCAGTGCTGCTGTTCGATGGGGAAAAAGGAACGTGTATGACGAAGCGCTCCGCTGTTTTCCAGAGAAGAAGAGAGCTGGGCATTGCTGTTGTTGTCTAGCTTGGCAGTATAATGGCAAGCTCAGTCTTGCTTTGATCTGAAGGTGGTAATGGTTAGATTGCCTTCGCAAAACCCTGCTAATGGTCTCCTTTAATCTGCAAAGAGTGATACTATTGCATGATTTTTTTTTTTTCTGCATCATATTGGCTGAAGAGGTATTTGTCTTGTGAGCATAATGTTATTTCCATGTGATTTCCATTGGAATAAAGGCACTGACCATAAATGTCCTGCTTTTGAAGTGATTTAAAAACATAGCAGTGTATGTTTAGGGGTCGACTTTGCAAGAATGCGATAAAAAGAACTAATTTGGACAGTAAATTTCTTTTAACCCTCGGAGCGCTGAAGTAAATTTTCAGAAAAATTATAAATTGAATTATCCTGTGCTGTTGAAAACCTATCATGTGGCGACTTGATTGGAAGAGCTCCCTTGCGGGAGCAGCTCCCCGCCCCTTGCGGGAGCTCTTTTAAACAAGTCGCCACATGATTGGTTTTCAACAGCTTTGATTTTGGTATCTTACATATTTGAGCAACTCTATTTGTATTTACCACTCAAAGGTTTAAAAGTAGTCATGCAGTAATTGTCATTACAGAGTGATGATGCGGGATATTTATTTCTCCTCTGCAGTTCAGTTGGACTTGCCAAAGCTGCACTTGAAGCCATTAATGGGTTCAACCTCTTTGGGAATCAGGTAATCTTGCCTCTCGCTGCGCTTCCCCCTCATTCTTGGGTCCTTCCTTTTGATCCTCGGCTGTTTTGCGAATTTCGCTCTCAGACAGATGAAGTCCTTCAGCCAGACTGCAGCGGCGGGTTTCGCATGTGGAATGTGGTCAGAGTAGTGCACGTGCCGTGTGCACTTGCTTTACAGCTGTACAGCGGCAAGTGTGAGAGCGTGCACGTGCTCTACATCAGTACAGCTGTAATTGTGTGAGAGCGTGCACGTGCTTTACATCTGTACAGCTGAAATTGAGAGAGCGTGCACGTGCTTTACATCTGTACAGCTGTAATTGTGCGAGCGTGCACATGTTTTACAACTGTACAGCTAAAAGTGTGAGTGTGTGCGCATCTGCAGATTTTGTTTGTAGCAGGTAGTAGTGATATAACCTTAAATACATACCGGTCCTGTTTCAGGGCACCTAAGACTCATTGTGAAAGATTGGTGTGTTATTGATCCATTGAGGGAGTTTTTCCCCTCCTCCAATGGCAAAAGAGGGCTGTTCTGTCCCAGAGGTTTTCTCTCTGTATAAAACTGAAGAAAATTCATTCGACCTCCATTTGCTCCAGTTTTTGTCTGGTTTTGCTTTAATCCCATGAGAGCTCACACGCAAATGTCATGTTTTTTTAATTTATTTTTTTATTATTGGTGATGCATATGATTTGTGGAAAACGTATCAATGTGCTCATGCCTGCCATTTAAATGCCTTCTTATAGATACAGGTCACTTGTAATAATTAATGTCAATCATCAAGACAGGCAAATCTGATGTGAGCAAAGGTTGGCATTGAATAATAAGACTTGTAATGTGAATGCAGCGCAAGGTCTTCGGTCACCTGTTGCGATGGTGGCTGTACAGAAAGACGATGCGCCGGATGCATCATTACGCTACTCTTCATCCCTGAGATTCATATGATCAAACTGCTCACCATCGTCGTTGTCAAAAAAAAAAAAGTGCCGCACAGGAATCAGGAAATTCATTAGCGTCAGGCGGTGTAAATCACTTGGTGTCCTCCGTGAAGCGCGCTGTAAATCACACGGGAGAGCAAGAATCTGGCTCCATTTTACCGGAGAGTCGACCGGTACTGATGGATCGCAGCTGTTTGTCTCGCACATTCGCTTATTGCGCTTCCGTCATTAGTTTGATTCATTTGTGTTGGGTGCGAGGCGCAGGGTGAGGGAGATGCGCAGGACTCCTCTGACTTAATTTATCTGTGTTAATCAGCGCTGCAGAAAATGGCGCTTTGGTCTCTCTTCCCAGGAAATAGATTTTGTGGAGTGGGAGCAGAAAATGAAGGGATGAGTCTGTTCTCTCTCCTCTCCCTTCTCATTCTGTTCTTTTCATTAATCTCGCCAAACTCGTGGGTGTCATTACAGCTCTGCAGAAGAACTGCACTGACTCCGACTCATTTACAGTCTCTGCGTTGGGTGCAGCACAGACTGGAACGCGGTCCAGGCAAATTAAAGCGCAGTGTGAGGAATTCTGGGACATTCTCAGCGTTAATACGGCACAACCAGAGAAAAGTGGTGCTTGTGGTTCTGAGGTGCGCGTTTCTGATCTCCCACGATGGAGTGATTTTGTAAACTGCCCTTTCAGCTGATTCCATCCCCCTCTGATAGGACTGTCAGAAATGCCTCTCCGTTAAATTAGTCATTAGTTCTTAAAATGTCAGCGTTTATTTATTCATTATCATACACCTGATATACCTAAGCTTCCATTCATATTCATACGCTGCTTTCATGAAATATTTCTGTCCCTGGCTGGTTGAAGCCCAGGATGAGGTCATGTTCAAAATTTGTAATGTCTTAGTAATGACCAGTAGCTGCAACGGAGGCATTATAACATAATAATAATGGTTATAATGGTGGTAATTTATTTACACGTGTAAATAACGTGCTGAATATGTCTGCTGGAGTGGCGGTGATTGTGGCCTCCCGTGTGTGTTTGCGCATGAGGGAAGGTCATGAAATGGGTTATTAATGAGACCACGCTGACCTCATTTCCTCACCGCCGTCTGCACTGCCCGCCATTTTAGAGGGGAGCGGAAATAACTGCGCCGGAGATTTGGGGAGGACGACCCCCTCCAGCTCGTTCGCATTCTCACCCAGGGACCTGCTGCAGGGCTGCCGATCCGCCGCGTGAACCGCTCTTTGTTTTTGTGGAAATGTGCACACTCTGCCCGCACAGTCGCTGTGGTCCTTCACATCCTGCGCCCGACTCGTTGGGTCTGTGCATGAGCGCGTGAGAGCGAGCGGCAGCGCCTGATCGACATAATACGCTGCGTCTTATTTGTTTAGCTGTTGGAGAGGTTACTGCAGTGGCACTATGTTTTTCCCATCAATTGTTAGACTCATTTGAAACAGTCAGCAGTTTAGGCTATCCTTGTGCTTTTATTATGGGATGTCCCTCTGTTGCTGTCAGCTTAAAGTATGAGATTAGCTGTACAGACTGTGATGTAACTGCCTGAGTTTGGACCATTTTTACCATTGCACATGTGGGCCTACTTCTGTTGCTGTCTTTTTGGAATTCTACAGTACATGTGAAAAATTTTTTAGGGTTGTTGCGGAGAGGAAGGGGTGTCGGGTAAGCTTTTTTTTTTTTTTTTTTTTTTTTATTGTGGTTGTCATGCCAACCTGACGAGATGAAGCTGCGCTCGTGTGATTGGGTGGCTGATTCCGGCTCAAGTGGTGACAGGTGTAGCATCTTCATTCCTGATTTACGCTTGTCGTCATCATGAGGTTGATTTGTCACCCGTAGTGCGATGTTGGCCTGTTTCATGAAGCTTGATGGCCGTAAGCGGTGATCCTGAGATCAGTGAACCACTCCACACCGTCTGGAGGGGGGATCCACAAGTGGACGCTTGTGCTCGATTGTTTCAGTTTTTGTTGCTCTCACAAATCACGGCGTCAGGTGGGCACAGCATTTGAGCCGCATGATTGGATGCTACATGCAGCAGTCATCCAATCACGTGTGATCCCCTGGAATCTTCGTTTCTGTGGGTCGATGGGCTGCATCAAAATAAATAAAAATAAATAAACAAATAAAAATCTGATCTATTTTGAGCTGTAAAACCCACTGTGAGGAAAAAGGTATTATAGAGTGCACGATTCCGTAAGACTTTACTGCCGTCCTTTAAAATAAACATCACACAGCTGTGATTTTTAGGTCCACGTATATCTTTCCTGAGGGAATTGGGAACTTTCGTGCCGTATATCCACTGAGCCCAACATGACAGTGAGAAAACAGTTCATATTTTCTGTGGTCTTTTAAGTTTTCATTAACATCAAGGTTCAGCCATAGCAGAACATGGTTTCTGAAGATTATTGGAAAACGGTAGCAGAGCCTACATTTACAAATAGCGTTTTGCTACCAAAATATCATGATTGGGTCCCTCGTACTAATGGACATTGATACATGATGCTCTGTTTGCAGCTGTACTGCTAGTGTTTAGTTAATTGAAGTGAATTGTGTGGAGATGAACATGCGTTGAGGGATGTGTGGTGATGGGCTCTCTCTTTTCTCCGTCTCTCTCTTTTCTCCTCCAGGGTTGCTCTTGGTCAGTTATTTTCGTGGACCTGGACGCTCACAACAGAAACCGACAGACTCTGTCCTCGCTGCTGCCTCGAGAATCTCGGTCACATGTGAGCGAACGACTCTGATGAATCACGTGCATCTAAGAATATCCTGAAGGCACAACCTTCTAATGGCCCTTAATGATGAAATATAATTGATTGTAATGAACTGTATTAATTATAATGACAGTGACTGTAATTTGCAAATAATGAGGTGAAGCTGATTAAAAAAAAATATTACTCTTTCAGAAGAAAGACATTATCATTAGAAATACATTTAAGTGAAGTAGCGAGGAAAATGTATGGTTTGTATAATTTCAATATCTGGATGAACGATTCATTACACTAAGTTGAAATTGTTATTTAATCTTTTAATTCTGCGTTTAATATGTTATGAAATATTGGTCGAAGTACTGCCCTGCCTTATGTAATATCAGGGAATGTTTTTGCCCAGACCTCATCTCCACACACACGCATCTGCACATGTGCAGTAACTGTTCTTTCCTTTTGTTGATTTTAACCCCTCGTTAACCGACAGAACACAGACGCCGCCCTGCTGCCCTGCATTAGCTACCCAGCGTTCGCCGTGGACGACGACGCCCTCTACAGCCAGACCCTGGACAAGATTGTTCGCAAACTCCGAGGGAAATACGGCTTTAAGCGTTTCCTGCGTGACGGCTATCGCACTGCCAACGAGGACAAGAACCGGCGGTACTACAAACCTGCAGAAATGAAGGTAGGCCTAGTGCGCCATTTACATCGTTGAAATGGGATCTGGGACTATTTCCTGGGCTGCGGGTCTTTCTATTTGTGCAGATCACAAGTTTGACACTTGTGATTTTGAGAATGGCATTCTTGTCTGTCTGTGTGAGCGGTAAGCCAGGTCTGCGAGCTGCTACATGTGTTTAAAAAATACAATTTGCGAAAGCCTCTTATTTTCTCTCCAAATATGGTGATTATGGCAAAGAACTCTGAGTTTGTGCTTCAAGAGAACTTCCTTTGTGTCAAGGGCGAATACCAGTATTGTGACAAAAGGTTCCTCAATGGCAGCAATGATATTTTTATTCTGGAATATTCTGCATTTCAGCACACGAAATGTGGTTTATCTGTGGGGTTTTCTGCGTTAGTGAGCCGTGGTGAGTGTGTGGCTGCCTGAGCACAGCGATGGTAACAGACGCACAGAGCCCCTCCTCTGGCTGCCCTCAGTCCCTGAAGTGTTTGGGCAGAACGCAGCTCTTGGCCTGTAGCGTATGGCTACTGTCAGCTCATCGTCACTGCAATTCTGACCCACCAATGAGTGAGGATTGCATCTGACTACACATTCCGCAATTTATATATTATTATTCTTATTATTATTGTAGTAGTAGAAGTAGTATAAAGCAGGGAAAGGTAGAACAGCCGTGTGAGTGGTGAGGGTCGACTAACCTGAGCCCAAACCCCGAGGACCTCCGTTCATGTTCCCTTAATTACCTTTTCCACTCGAGCTGCATTTCATGACGCATCTGCCAGCTCACTCACCGCTATCTCCTGCAGCCACCGAGCGCCGGGCCAAACATGGAAATGTGTTTCAGAGCCGGCTGGTAAATATTGTGCTTTTGTCTCCAGCGCTATCGCTCTGCGTCCCCCCCCCCATCAGCAGGCGATTGGTTTGTGAAATTTCAGCATCACCTCCAGGCAGGAGAGAGAGAATCAGTTTGGCGGGGAGTTGATGGGATTGATCCCGCTGCCTGCCGGGGGGTCTACTGAGCATGCTCCGTGAAGGCTTTGAGGGTTGTTAAAATGAATTCTGGGGCTCTCTTTGATCACATAGTGCTGTGTTGTCTCGGCACTTTACCAGTGCCGCTCGTGTCTGCTGTGGGAAGCATTGCTGCACTGTCAGGGCCGAAAGGTCCCATATTTTGTGCTTTTCATCCCCCTGGCGTGTAATGCGGGGGGATATAGCGATAGCCTTGTCCGTCCGTCCGTACGTCCGTAATCATTTCGTTTCCGGAGCATAACTTCCGGAGCATAATTTGTGCTCAGCAGTTTTCTTCACTAATCGTTCAGGAGACACACTGTACAGTGGATGTAAAACTGTGGCAGGTAGCAGCTTTTAAAAAGAGGGCACTTCCTGTTTTTCTCCCCAACATGCTGTTATTTATTATGCCCCCCCCCCCCCCCCAAAGGGAAGGGGCACATATTGCACACATTTGCATCAGGTTATACTTTGAGGTTATTAACTTCTAGTTTCTTTTAAAATATTTGTGAACATCAGTGAGCGGCGGCTGTGTTGGGGTGGGGGGGTGGGGACATTTGTGTTTTTGCCTTAAAAAACTATCTTTATTTCATGATGGTGTTACAGCTGTTGCCATGACAATGGTCTCCGGTGACTGAAGCCTGATATTAATTCTCGTCTGGAGGGCAGATCTTCGCTCTCGGGCGGAGAGGGGACCCTGCGGTGCGTTTGTGAAACACATTCGGTTTAACGGCCTCTCCTGGTGACTCGGGAAATCAGGAAAGTAGAGGGGGCTGAAATTTGTTTGCGATTTTGAGTCTGCTTCCTGATGCTTATTTTTGTATAATCATAAATTTGCTATGGTCTGCTTTTTTTTTTCCTTTTTGATTTGTAAGATGATGTCTGAGGCAACAAATTCTATTAACATCCCGTTGTGCTTCAAACATTTGGCCAGACTTCATGTACAGTGTATTGTCATGTGCTTTTGTAATTTGCCTGCTGACCAGATTCCTACCAGAACTGAGACGGCATGAACTTCCTTATTAAATATTAGTGAAGTTGGCATATTCTCTGTCACATGTAGGAGATCTGAGTGCTTCACACAGCCCTGAGGTGTGTGTAAGTTCGGCGGTGTGAGGTTAGTTCTTCACTTAAGGCATCGGGGGCCGTAGTGTGATTCATGCGTCACTCGTTACGTGTCACGAACAGGTTAGTGGTGGGTAGAGGACCGTCCCTTTTGCAAATGGGTGCACCTCTGTTCTCTATTTGGCCGTCGTAGCAGCCATTTTGAATTTGGTTTCTGTTGATTTTGAGGAGAACAGATCATCAGATCGAATTCACATTTGCCGAGTGCATAGGTGTCGGGCAGAAAAAAAAAGTTCCTTTTTAATTTGGGCTGCCATTTTTAGCATGGCCGCCGCAGCAGCCATCTTGAATTTGGTTCCCGTCAATCTCGAGGAGAACAGGTGATCTGATCAAATTCAAATTTGTTGTGTGTCTTGGGGTGGATGCAGGAAGGTCCTTTTTAAAATTAAGTGAGCTGGGATTTATAATATGGCTGTATTGGCAGCCATCTTTAATTTGGTTTTTGTCCATTTCTGTATTGTATGATCTGTATGCTGTGGGCGGGTAGTTCCTTTCAAATATCGGCTGAATGCGATTTTCAGATGGCCGTCACAGCAGCCATCTTGGATTTGGTTTCCCTCGATTTCAGGGACATTGGATGATCCAATCAAATTCAGATTTGCTGTGTGTCAGGGGAGGGCTGAGAAAGGTTCCTTTAGAAAATGGGCTTCCTGAGATCTTTGATATGACTGACGTCGCAGCAGCATAAAGGTGAAAAACTCCCTGACTGCACTGCTTGTGACCTGCAAGTGGTTCTTTCATTGAAATAGAATAGCTGTATTTTTCCTGAGGGGAACTCCTATTACTTATTTGTATTTATTTGGAGTCAGGTTGCAAGACTTGGAGCAGACATATGAACTCAGACTCCAGTTATGTTTTTAAGATAAATTTGGTCATAGAGCTTTATTTTTTGTTGAATTTGCAATTTCCAAACATTCATAAAAGAAATGTCGCTGGGAATTTTTTTTTTTTTTTTCTCATATTTCGTTAAACAAGCAGCAGATGGTACAGCCTCCACAAAGCCCTGATTTCAGCATCATTGCGGCTGTGTAGAATTACAGGAGAAAGCAAAGTAAGACCAGCAGCTCGTTAGCTGAAGTATAGCAAGTTCCCCAATATACTTACGACAACCTACCTGTCAATGTCCTGCAAAACTATACTCAACCTCTGATGCGGTTTTAAACGTAGCCGATTTGATTAAATTTGTTTCGGTTTCCAGCTGGTCACAGCTGTTTATGTAACATTATGATATTCAGAAATGTTTTGTTTAATTTTTTTAGAGCCTCTTTGCCAAATAGTATTATTTTAACATCGCTGAAGATCCCTTCACAGTACTGCACATGTAAATTGCAAGATGGTTTGATTTTCAAAGCATCTGCGCTAATTATCTTCCACTTCAGAAAATGTGTGACAAAGATTTCAATTTACTGAGAAAAAAAAACCACTGCAGAATCCCACAGTCCCTCCCTGCCGTCTGCAGCCGAGTTCTGGGTTGTGTTTGCCGCTCTGCCACATATTCAAAACGCAATAAACTGAACATGACAGTTCGTGGTTTTTTTGTAAGTTCCATGGAGGAAGCCGTGTTGAAGGTTGTTACATAAACGACACTAATGGGCAAATCTGTTGAATCCAGAGTTCAAACCTCAAGCCTCTTGTGTAACTTAAGGGAAGAAGGTTTAAGGTTTCTACATTTTCTTTACTCAGTCAACCATTGTTTCTTCCTCCTTATAATATGTATATTATTCATATAATGTTAAATGTTTGAGGACTCTGTCCCAGCTAACATCTCCTGTGGGGAGCTGCATGCAGAATCATAAGAGAGTATTAGGCAGCGTGAGTTATGGTCTGTGCCATTTCCCCGTCCTTTTATTTTGGCCAAGTAGTGTGAAATTGAAATGGGAAGAACCTAAAAGCAATTAAATTTATTTAATTGAGCTTTACTCCTATTTTCTGCTGATTGCTCTTGATTAGGTTCACAAAGGCTTTGTCTCTGGTGTGTGTGTGTGCGTGTGCGCGCGTGTGTGTGCGTGGGCGTGTACGTCTGCTCGCATAGTAATTTTCTGCACTGATTTACCTGTTGAATCTGAAATTTGAAATAAAATTTGTTGAGGGCTGAAATCAGTGCAACTTCTAGCCTTTTCAGATGAGATTTTGCTGTATGTAAGTGCTCTGCACAGACTGATGCCAGCGAACCTCCATCCTTCGCTGTGTCGTTGAATAGCGTGCCGTTAATTTAATCTTCAGCCAGCATTTATTTCATTACCTCCCTTTCTGTGGTAATGTCTGGTAATGTTTGACACGGGGAATTCTGGCTACTGACTTCCTGGGGTTAAATTTGTGTCTGAAAATAAGGCCGTATGGAGTGAAAATGTTATAAATATGTAGGCAAACACTGACATGCAGAAAATGTCATCATAGCCAGTGTTTTGTTTTTAAAACTCGATGAATAAGCTGATTTGCAGAAAAGTATATTGCAGCAGTACAGTAGAGGTGCATTTTTATGATGATACGCAGTCTCATGCAGAGGGAGGAGTTCTGAGGGAATGTAATTGGGTGCTTTTGATGTAATATTTTCGTTATTTAAGCTGTGATTACGTTGACCTGTGTGTCCTCTTCTCTCCGTAGCTGTTCGATGGAATCGAGTGCGAGTTTCCCATTTTCTTCATCTACATGATGATTGATGGTGAGATGACTTTGTTTTCCAGTTTGTGTGTGTCTGCATCTGTGTGTGTGTGCGCATCTGTGTGGGTTTTTGTGGGATTGTGTGTGTGTGTGTGTGTGCGCGTCTGTGTGGGTTTTTGTGGGATTGTGTGTGTGTGTGTGTGTGTGTGTGCGCGCGCGTGTCTGTGTGCATGTGTGCGACTGTCTGTCCATCTCTCACACCTGTGCACCTGTCTGCCTACCAATGGTTGCACAAGCACGTAGCTAAATCCGTCAGTTTCGCGTCTTGACAGCCAATATTGAAACAAAGTGAAACGCTGAGCTCAGTTCAGCTGTTTTATATGTTAATTTATTGTGGGTAAGTTTTGAAATCTATTTTTGTTCATGTTTGTGTGACTTTGAATGTTCAGTGGAGTGGTTGCCAAGTTGTCAATCCAGTTTATTTTGTTTTTTGTGCCTGCTGTCTCTCCTGGAGATGAAGCTGATCTCTCGGGAGATTTGTTCCATCCTTCAGCTTCTGGTCATTAGCATCGCCGTTTCTGCAACGTGCCTGTAAAGTGAAAATAACTCCTCGTTCCACTTTTGTTTTAGGGAGTCAGTGATTTACTTTCTGCAAACTACACAAACTGCAGTGGCCCCTGCGATAGTGAGCTCTCTCAATGTCCGTTTATGAAAAATGGCCGGATAATTGAGCACATCAGTACAGATATTGATCATATCGATGCAGCATTTGATTTAAAAAAAAATAAAAAATAAAACAGCTGAAGTATTTAGTCATAAGAACATTTCGCCGCCTAAAATCTGAAGTGATTGCATCGGTGTTCCAGGTGTCTTCCGAGGAAATGCTGCTCAGGTGAAGGAGTATCAGGAACTGTTAGCATCTGTCGTTTTCCAGTGTCCGGATGGTAAGATCAGCTCTGCTTGTGATGCATGTCGTTCACGTCCTGAAGTGAATCCCTTCCTGTTTCAAACCGTTTATAACATGTTAGTTTGTAAAATGCTTTGCCTACCTACAGTCAGAGGAAAGCTGTTAGAAGTAATTACATCAGGAACATGTTGGACCCTAAAGATGATGTTCATGTGCATAATGGATGTTTTTTTCTCATAACGGTGGAGCCCCTGGCAGTGCCTTGTTTTCGATGAGAGAAAAGGGTTGGTCATCTATGACAGGTCTTTGTGTCTTACACGCGTGATGTGTGCGTCTTGCGTGTCTTGCCAGGTCACGCCATCATTCCCAAGTACTATCACGTGCCCGCGGACTTTGTGGAGGCAGAACAGAAGAAGCACGACAGCCAGAGGCGTTTCCCCAGCAACACCGGCGGCGACGGCAGGCTGTTCCTGTGGGGTCAGGCCATGTACAACATCGCGAAGCTGCTGGGTCAGTCTCCGTCTCCAGCTGCATGATGGGAAAGGATCAGTCCGGGCTCAGCTCTCGCTCCGCTGGGGGTGTTTGTGTTCAGCCCGCACAGTGAGACGCACTCGGGTCAGATGCATGTCCTCTGCAGGCATGACAGATGGAACTCTGGGAAATGAAGTCCTGCCCAAAATGGTGTGAGAGTTAGGATTAGGCAGGATATTTATGACTGTTACAAGTTTGAATACTCAGTATAACCATAAATAATTAATGAGGTTGTGTATAATCAGTCCGCATATGCAAATTAGGTATGCGTCATAGACAAAATGAGAATAATGATCAATTCTTACCAATTTTCTAATAGTCAATGGCAATAATTAAGCAGTTCTCATTAATGAAGAAACATAAATGGTGTTATTTTTTTGCTAACAGAGCAAAATTTATATTCAATTGGACAAAACCGTCAAAAGTGATAAATAATTTGATCATCGGAATTTAAGCCTGGAGGTTGAGTAGTTTTGTATCGGACCCGTCTGCGCTCTGACAGAACTCGTGTTCGAGTGAGCTGATGTGAACACTCTCTCATGCTGATTATTATTCAGATTATTGTCCCACTGAGATTGATTGACAGGAAGCGCTGTGAGGGGGCGTCGCTTTAACGCATCTCTTGTGCGGCTGTTTGCTTTCAGTTGACGGCCTGATCAGCCCAAAGGATCTCGATCCTATTCGCCGATACGTGCCTCCTGAAGAGCAGAGGAACGTCAGCATGAGATACTCTAATCAGGTGAGGTCACGTGACTCACGTTTTGCATCACTGCATGTAGCAATTTTGGTCGGCTATATGGAATTACTGCTAAACACATGGTCAATATAGAGCCTTTCAATTGCAATTACTTTCTTTTAAATGCCGTACTTTGACACACATGAGCCATTCCAGCTCAAGGGGACCAGAGGGTGACACCACCCCATCACAGATTTAATTGATTTTGCTCCAGTAGTTGCTATATGTACATGGACAAAAATCCCAAAATTTTGGCTGCCAACTCCAACTGGTTACAAAATGGTGGCCATTTTACGCGCTTCGCGACGTGCCCCCCAACGTTTTTTTACAAAAATCTGCAGTTACAATTGCGGTTGTAACAAAAACCAGCACACAGTGGGTCCCCAGGAACGACGCTGAAGACCACTGGTGAGGGCCCACTCCAACTGATGCTATGTTTTTGTTTCAAGGCAGTAAACAAGTGCTATTTATGTGACCAGCCACAGAGTCAGCGAGGTACCTGGGTACAGATTGTGCAGATCAAATCCATGCTAGGTTACTAGGCTACAAACTGCTGACCTTTTGCCATAGTTTTGCAATATCCCTATAGATACTTCTATATACTCTGTACTTGTGTGTATACATGGCGATATTGTTTTCACAAAATATCTATTTTATGTTTTGGAGGATTACATCTAAACAAAGCAGAACTCCTTTCTAATGTTTTGCTGTTATAGAGTTGAAGTGATGATTATGAGCATAAAACAAGTTCCATTTTGATATCAGGTTGCAGCATTGAGATAAGGGGGGCCAAAGTTTGGTTCCCCCAAAAAGGGTTTTCATCCAATAGTTTCCAAACCGTAGGAGCTATCACTTATTTGACTGCATTTTCAGAATCAGCATGAAAAATTACATAAGAGGGCTAAAAGGTGCTATAGATTTTGATTTATTGCAAAAAAAGTAATTGAAAAAAGTGGGAGGGCGCGTTGCGACGTGCGTAAAAGACGATTTTTAAAATGGCTGCCATTTTGTAACCAGTTGGAGTTGGCAGCCAAAATTTTGGGATTTTTGTCCATGTACATATAGCAACTGCTGGTGGAAAAATCAGGGCAATCTGAGAGATGGTGGTTACAGATGCCCAGGCTACTTTTAATGCAGCAAAACCACAAAGCACATACACCGCATCAGCATTTTTTTTTTTTATTATTATTTTTAATTTTTGAACTTAAATCTTCCTGTCTCACTTAAGTTTTGCTCCACTGTGTGGCAGTGAGTGGGAGACCGGAGGGGGGAAATAAGATTTACTGTCCCAATGTTGAAAAAGTTTCACTGAAAAGGCTACTAAAATCAAAAATAAATTATTTCAAAGTCCACTCTCCCAGTATTATATTGAAAATTTTAGAGGTTATAACATTTGAATTAAATTTCTATCGAAGATGGACTATAATGTGATGACTTCAACAGGGTACGAACTTTTCTGCTGTCTAAAATCCACGTCTTATAATCAATGCTCATGAAGCGTTTGACCGCTGTAGACGCCAGTTGGTCACATCTTGCAAGTGGAATTCTTCTGTCATTATGCGAGTCTTACAGGGCCTGCGATGCTGTATATTACACTTCATCACGCACCAGAAACTCTCTGTCGGAAACTGATCAGGACTGCAGACAGGCCAGACTAGCCCCTGCGCTCTGTGCTGACACAGCCATGGACTTGTAATCTGTGTAGATTGTGGTTTGGTGCCGTCTTGCTGGAAAATGCTGGGGCATCTGTGGAGTGTAGGATGTCAGGACTGCGAAGCTGGAATGTTGCTCTCAAATATGCACATACTTTCTGTTTTAAGACTTTCCTTCCAAATGTGCAAGTCACCAATGCCAACTGCCAATGCCAGTTTTGTTTGTCCTGGTCACATTGGATTCATGGAAAATGGCATCCATTTTTTTTCACACTTCTCCTGTGCCGTCGTCCATCTGCGATGTCTCTGAGCCCAGAGAAATTGGCTGCACTTTTCACAGTGTTGATGCTTGCATGGTTTCAGCTTTATATAGTCAAGCTATTAATTTGCGGAGTTGGCAGAAAAAGGTTTACCAAAGCACCTCCGAGCCCATATTGTGATATCCATTACAGTCAAGGGACTGTTCTTTAGACCATGACGTCTCAGAGATTGGAGATTTCACGCATTCAGCAGTGGTTCTCTGACTTTCCCCTGATTCGACCATATACTTTCCATTTTTTAATTATATGTCGTATGTAAAGGGTGTAGGGCCCGAAATTTTACCATTTATTTTTGGAGACTGTAGTTCATGTGATGAATTAAAAGATTACAAGTCTGATGATGAATTCTTCTCAGCCCATTTGGCTCTGGGGGGACTGGGCCTTTTTTGGAAGCTGCACACCTGAAGCTCACCTGTTTCTCATCACCTTATCATTGCGACTCGTGACGTCATTATTAGTCCTAAATTGCCTTTTTTGGAGTCTTTCACAGTCAACAGATTTGATTGAAGTGTTTATTTCCAATTAACAATATAATTCATGAGTTAAAGCATCATCCCATGCTTTTGTTGTGTTTTCAATGTAGTAGAGGCTGAGTGGACTTTTCAATTCACTTTTTTTTTTTAATTTAATTTGCATTTTCTAACGATTTCAGAATTGGGGTTGGATTCCACAGGTGATTTGGGAACTGCCTCCGAGCTGAACTTCATGTTGCTAAAATTCTCTTAAGTTTCCAGGGCAGTTGACGCTGTGGAAATGCGATTGTTTGCCATTAGCGATTGCTACATCTGTTGTAGAATGCCTCCAGAACAGTCTGTTTACATAAATGACCTTGTGAGGTAAGGGGCTCTGGGCACGTGCATCACATTTAGTACTCGGTGTTTTTTTTTGCATGTTTGTTTGTTTGTTTTCTGTCGTTGACCTTTGACCCTTTCTCTCTACCCAGTCCATGATTGAGAGCTCCAAAAGGCATCTGCGTCAGGTTGTACATCAAAGCTGAATGGCGATCAGGATCAATGTTATACTCTGTCTCGCCCACCACTGTCGCATAAATGACTTTCTGAAAAAGTTTGCAGAGCTGGGGCTGGTCATCTTTTTAATGTTATGGGGCGGTCACCTTGACTCATTGATTCCGATGACCCTCTAATTTTGCCAAATTTTATTTTCCGGCCCAGTGGGCTATGTTTCATTGGTGGCCCTGCTAATGCCGTTAATGGAATTTGTGTTTGCGATCATACTTGAGACCCAGTTTGTCTTTTCCTCTGTAATTAGTGTTATATTTCACTCCCAGCCAGGCTTCATAACTGCCAAAACCCTGCAGGAAAAGTGAAATACGTCCACGACTGGAAATCGGGTCATTGCCTCCATTGTTGGCACACACTTGCGCACAGATATTGGCTCAATAAATCATTGTTTTAAAAACGCTGATCGGTGAAATTGCCCGGGATGCATGGTGGCAGTCAGTGACGCGCCTCGTTTGTGCCACTAAATAGGAGGGGAAACCTGGCGACTGACATTCATCACTGCTGCAGTGATCAGGAAACGGTGATATAACATGATGTTTTGGAGCCGCGCGGTGTAGAGCATTTTGAGATGCTTCGCAGAGGAATTGTGGGTACAGCAGTGAGATTGAGCTGCTTTTTATCAGGGTCTCCTTTGGTCTTGAGCGGCAGTGAAAAGTGCAGATCAGAACTTCCACAGCCTCTTCTGCGGTACGTATTTAATACCTGAGGCTTCGTTTTATAACGTCATCCCTGATGCTTCATCCCCCCCCCCATACTCTGCATGTACAAAAGTGTACAGACGCCCGCTCTCCCTACGTCACTCCCAAACCACCCCCCCACTGCCACGCCAGTCCCAGCCCCCACTCTTCCGGTAGGGCTTCTCGCCCGCTCTCACAGCAGGGCTGCAGGGATTGGGTCAGGTCAGGCAGCAGTGTTGGACAGTTAGGCCCCTTTCGGAATCAGCTTTCCAGTTCACCGCAGTGTCTTTTCATGGGGTTGAGTTCACAGTTCTGTACGGGCCAGTCCAGTTCTTCTGCATATGTATGATCCTCATTCTGTTCCTGGTGCTGTTATACGGGATTAGAGGGGTCTGGGTTCTGTTGCCGGCTTTTGCCGTCCGACTTTAGATGAGTCACATTTTCTTCACGTGAGCTTTTCTTCATTTACTTATTCATGTCATGTTTTTTATGATGAACAGAGCACATATATCAACAATCTGTTACGGGGGTTTTTACTCTGACTGAGAGTGTTTGTGCAGTGTTGGTCCCTCTCTGTAATCCTGAGGAAAGGTGTAATTAATTTATTTTTACCTGGAAATCCGCTGCTTCCTGCTTCTCTCCAGCTGTCACTGCATAAGCACCCCAGCGAGAATCACGCAGAATAATGGAGCTTCCAAAGCAGCAGTCCTGCAGGCTCTCACGGAGTTCAACTTCATATAAATTGATTTTGTGATTGTGTGTGGAGTAGAAGGAGAGAGTGAGAGAAGGAGTGGGGGAGGGGGAGGGGGGGTGTGGAGAGATGTGGTGTGTATATAAGTCCCTCTGCAGTTAAGTACCGTTGCTCACTTATATTTTCATGCTTTAAAAATATTATCATATTATGCCCTACTTCAGTTTTTGTTGAAGTTGTAATATCTTAAACATGCCTCGTTTTCTCATGCGGTTACATTGCCATTCGTTAAAACCCCATCACAGATGCGGCTATCGGTTACGGTTTGGTTTGTAATTTATTTGAGTTGCTGGTCCCTTCCTGTAGCAAAGCCTGATTCCAGCCAATGGCCTTGGAGTTACTGGCGCAAGGCCACAGTAGTGATGGCTGTTGTAGCATGTTAGCTTGACTGCTTGCTGAACGGCATGTTTTGCTGACTCTTTTGAAACCCCAGTCTGTTGTCATTCTTTGTGTGCCTGTGTTGAATTGTCCACATTCAAGGCAGTGAATTTCTGTTTTGGGAAATGTGAAACAAAAATGGCTTTGTTCAGTCAAAAAGTTACTCTGTAGTTTTGGTTTATTTAACCCCTTTCTGCAGATGTAGATGCCCGCGTCTATAGACCTGCAAATTGGAAGTACGCTGTTACTGTACTCGATCACTAGATAGCACCCCCGGATCAGTTATTGAATGTTCACAAGCAAGCAGACCTCGAACGCGGTTCTGAATACGGTGAAGTTCACTCCACTCCCTGTTTTTCGAGAGCTGCATGAATTAAACTCCTCAGCTAAGCCTGATGTGCAGACTGGTCAGTATCCTTGCCCATAGTATCGATCCAGCAGTTTGAAAAAACGATATCTTGACACAGAAAAAATCGTTATCCTTAGTAGCAACCAGTTTAGCCACAGTGAGCTAACAGTATTCCATTTAGTAGTTCATAAAAATCAGTTTTCTGAGGCAAAAAAATCGACATGGTATTAATTCTCTCACATTCTATTGCCTATTACAGTTGTCCCATACAAAAAAAATTGTAGTTCCCTACCGTGGATTTACGCGTAGATTCCTTCATTGCCAAATCCAGCGCTTCCTTATATCCACCCGAGTACTGGCGTTGATAGCCAATCACTCAACCATACACTCAAGCTCTTCTGCGTAATTGTAGAGTTACACTTCATGGCCTCCTGAAGTTTCCCTGATAACAATGTATTGATCGGCTCGTTTCTTATCCAATTCCCGAGTGTTTAAACATTTTAGAGTAAGTGAAACACATTGATTGGACAAACAGAGAGCATACAAACCAATGCGTATCAGCATGCGCTGTTGTATCCCGTCTACGTTATGCACATTACGCGGCTAAAATAGACGGGATTTATAGAAAATCGGTTCGCAAAACTGGCCTTGAAGTGTTCAGTTACATTACAGGATTTAAATGAGAACGATATGCTCTATTGGAATTATTTCGAATGAAACAGGACCGGAGGATGCTACTGGATACATCGCTCTCTATTTTATACAGTCAATGTCTCTGGAGGAGGGATTCACGAAAAAGGTCAGGCTGCTATTTTTGTTTGTTTTTTTTTTCTGTTTCGGAATGTATATGTACTCAACTAAGTCGAATGTCGAGGTTTTTTTCCTGTTTAAAACGCGAACTGCCCGTGCATTTTGGTGTGGACCCCCGGTACGTTCATTGCACGTTTCTTTTGAATCGGGAGACGCAATGGATTTGATATTCCCTGAAAGTGGAGTGTCTGTTCAGTTAAAATAAGGTATATTTCAGAATTCAGATATTACTGTGTTCGTGAGGTGTACTTGCTCCTTATAAGTGTTGAAATGGGTTCGTGAGCTTTGAAGAGGGGACTGGTAGCTTTCATTACAGGGTGAATGTTCTGACCGTTTAATTAGCAGTTTATTTAATGCGTGTTTGTGCTGGCTTTGAAGAAAAATGGCCAAAACTCTAAACTTTATTATGGAGAAAAGGCACGTTCATATTTGGAGAGAAAACTGGTGACCACTGATATTCAACTGCACTGATATTGATAAATTCATACTAAACTCAACCAGAAAATCATTCGTTCATATTAAATTTCATGCCTTAAAGCTTTAATTGTGTTAAATACATGATTTTTTTAATGATTTGACTGCAAATCATTTTGAGACTTTGGGGAGACACTTGGGTAGCTGTATAATTTGGCTAATAGCATGTAGGTAATCTAGAATGTAATGTTGAAGATGAATTCTACTTGTGCTCAAGGAGTTTATGATACCATAAATGTATAGTTTTAAGCCCCAGCAGTTTTTCAATCGTCAGAATTATTTTTTTTGCACTTTCAATGGTGAATTCTCATGAAGATTTTTTATGTTTGCTGCTCATTTTCTCTACCAAAATCATCAAAATAAACTGAAATACAATGTAATTCTAAATGCTGTAAGTGTCTTTCCTGAATTGAGCCACATTTTTCCTCTTTGTGAAGCTTAAATCTTGAATTATACAGCATTAAAGTGGGTAACCCATAAATAGCCAAATTTGGCTTCTGCACAAAGGGGTTAATACCATACACTGCAAAAGAAAAAGTCTTGTTGTTAGACTTATAACACTTATTTCTATTACCTTTTTCTTTGGAAAAAAGAACCAAAATTATGCCTAACCTGGAGCAAATTGCTGAGTTGAGTAAACTTGGCCTATGTTTTATGAAGATTATGTCTGCAGAAAGGTTCTAAATGCCCCATGTCCTGCCTCAATTATCAAAAGTTTCTCTGTGTTTAATGACATTGGATGCAGTTTGATTTTTCTCTGGATGTTTGTGTCAGTACTTCCTCTCATTAGTATTTTACACAGCCTTGCGGTTTAGGGTCACCTGCATGATGGGACAGTCGCTTCGCTAACCGGTGCTTAATGTGCCCTGTACTGGAAAACTGAGCCTCGCCGGTCAGAATGATGCACATATTCAGTTGGATTCCTGATCGCGGGGCTGGCAAATGGAACCACAAACTGCCTCTTCACTGGATATTTTGCCGTTGTTTACTCAAGTTATAATACTGCAGGGGCTGAAATGGGGACTGTTATTCTGCATTGTGCGTTTGGCAAATGGATTTATCTAGAGAAGAATGAACTGAACTCAACCGTATATAATAATGTCCAACTATTCAAATTATGCGAAGTAGCTGTTTAGTCCTCTGCCACCGAAGGCTTCCGCTTGGTTGTAGAATCTATCCTAGTCATTATGCCTTTTGTCATTTCAGCATTCTGTCGTTCGTGGGTTGTATGCAGAGCCATTCCGTCGGGTGCCAAGTATAGACAGTTGCACTTTCATGCTCTTAATTGACGTGTTTGGAAACACGAACAGAAATCGAAAACGTTCAAGTGAAACACTTTGCTTGCTGTGTTCCACCCGATTCTGGGAGGCAGTTTTAGATTTGGAAGACAGCTGCCATAGATTGTATTTAGCGAGATCTTTCAGCACTTATAATGGTGTTAAACACCCTTTAGAGTGAGAATCTATTTCACAGAAACGGGGACCGGGATGCGATAGAGAGCATCTCTTCGCTGTTTTTTACACTTCCCTGACACTAAAATTTGCTGCGCTGTTTTTTTTTTTTAACATGTTCTGAATCCATGCTGAAGTATTTATTTTTTGAGCAAGTAAGACCGCACTTTCATCTCTTTATTTCAATTTATTTATCTAGTTATTTCATTTTTTCCCTATTTGCGCGAAAGTCAGAATAGCCTGTGGTTTCTGGCTGGACTGGGCGTGATGATGCTCGGTTGGAGGAGCGGGAGGTTCGCGCAGCCAAGCCGCGTCCCGCCGAGGTCTCAGCTCACAGTCCCTCCCCCGCCATCTGCTCCCACTCCCCCGCCGCAGCTGGCGCGCCGCCGAGCCCCGGACTCCGCCAGAACCGCAAACTGGCGGCCGACTCTCCCGCTCTCCTGCTGTGCGCCTCATGGCCTCCCCTCTGATATCAGCTTCTCCATTAGTCATTGCGATATGCGCCGCAGTAGCTTTCGAGGATGGTTATATACCTACCTTGACCAGCGTCGCTTATGTAACTTTGGGGACATTTCTGTGGCATTTTTACCGCACGAATCAAACATAGTTTCTCTCCTGTTCGCTGAATTATCCCCGACCCGGGTATTGTACTGATATACTAACGCGCTGGTTGGCATGCGTTTGACTGTGTCTGTGTGCCGTTTATCAGCTGAGAGGCGTCACTCTCTCCCTCCTGACTGGAAATGATGAGGGTTGTAAGGACACCTCTTGTATTTATTTTTCCAAATTAAATAACCACCATGTTTATTGTAAATTTGAGGCCATCATGAGACGCTTTTGGACGTTAAATACAAAGACCACATGAGTCATTCCTTTACTCCTCTTTGTGCAGTGAATTGTTGGCGTGATGGTTTTCTTATTTTGACAGGATTAGTACATGTCTGCTGAATATGCCTATACTCACAGTCAAACTCAGGCTGATTTCTTTCTCCTGCCGTCTTTTACATTTATGCGATATGCCGAAGTGTGACCCCCAAGCCCATGTGAATAGTGCTGCGCTCTCAGCTTTTCAATTATTGTAGTCCCTGAAGAAGTTTTTGTCCAGTTTGAAATATTTGTGTGAACAGAACCTTTTGAAATGTCCGATACAGTTTACAGCAACATCCCCCATTCACGGCGTCGTCACTTTCCATAACAATTTGTACAGCGGTTAACTCTGGGTCATTGAGCTGACGGTTGAAATCACCGGTTGCGTTCTGCATTGCTGATGCGGACGGACCTGCAGGTGAACTCGTGCCAAGACTGCCGGTGTGTTGGACCGAAGCAGCTTTCTGCCACGGCCGGTTCTGGGCTACCGAACATCCTCCCAAACCTAAAAATAAAAGGCAGTGACAGTCCTGCTCGCCCGGAGCTGGTCCATATTTGCACATCTCCACCTGGCACAATGCTGCTCTCCCTTCAGCTCCTCTGATTAATGGCTCCTAAGAGCCGTCCCTCATCTCATCATCGTTCGCTGCGCTAAAGGTCAGGCGCTTACTCACTTTGAGAGTATTTGTTCAAGCTCATTTATTTTATTTCTTATTTTTTGCTGTTACAGCGCCTCCAGTCCCTCGGTAGAGCGCATTGTTCAGAAGTTCAGAGGAAGTTAAAAAAAATAAAAAAAAAACTGGAGAACCAAATGTGGAGTGGGAAATAGTGGAATTTAACGTAGAGGTTTAACCTAACCGTCATGTCCCAATCTGAGACGGGGCACCAGTAGCCAGCCGGCGAGTGGAGGGGATGGGCAACCTTCTTATTGGCTCTTGAAACTTCAGATTTCAGTCAGCGCCTGGAACATCCATCAACTCAGGAGCCTTGAATAGGCCTGGATGGGATGGGCAGCCCATAAAGGGGTTATTTCACTGGAACATGCGAGGAGAGTACAGTGTGTTACGTAATGCGCTCTCACCCCTCTCTTCCAGGGTCCCATCGAGAATGATGCGGTCATCCACGTAGCCCTGATCGCTGAGAGCCAGAGGTAAGTGTGTGTGTGTGTGTGTGTGTGTATGCGCGTGGGTTTATCATAGCAGGTCATAAAGCCAAATCTCTTTTATTTGCCGCTTGTCCGTGCTCGTCGAGCTCTGCCAGGGCTGCAATTGCGGTCCCTGTGTTTAAGGGAAGAGTGCCGTGCATGAGTGCTGTATCTGCAGTGATGGAGACGAGGGCAGGATGGACGCTGGGTCCTGTTAACCCCCAACTGTCCTCTCTCTCTCCCAGGCTGCAGGTCTTCCTCAGCACTTACGGCATTCAGACCCAGACCCCGCAGCAGGTGGAGCCCATACAGATCTGGCCACAGCAGGAGCTGGTGAAGGTGATCGTACTTCTCCAAACGATGAAGGACAACTGAACCCACGAAAAGTACATTAGGCGGAGTTTTAGTCTATGAACGAAGCAGATAATCCATTGACCATTGAAAAAATCGGTCAGTCAGTTCCGAAGTCACTCAAACGGTCATTCAGTAATAAATCAATCAACAAATCATCTGGATTTGTCAGTCAGTCGGGCGATCGACCAACAAGCCAGTCAGTGCTTTGGTCGTGCAACAACTGTTTTGCTGTGTAAATCGAATCAATTATGCAGTCCATCTGCCACCATTTCATCCATCCCCCGTTAGCTAATCCGCTTATCCGTTTAAGCCTGATTTACGGAAGGGCACTCAACACATTTGATGAATGTCACTCGACAGAAATTAAAGCGCTGTGCAGTCTTTTCAATTTAAGCCTCGGCTAAAGGTTTCAGTCATTTCTTTGGTAACCAGACGTTGCGTATATATCCTACCCGGTCACATTGTACAGCAAAATGTGTGGGTGTCTGTGGCATTTCTAAATTCTTCAGGTGCACATCGTGAATAAAACGTCTGAAGCGACACTCGTTCTGTGGAAAATGCATCATTCCTGTAGAGCGCCTAGCCTTACATCAGACTTTAGGGTTACAGACGGTCAGGAGTCTATATGGAGTTAAATTACTGCCAAAACCTTGTATACAAACCGAACATGTTTTACAAATGCACCACGATTCACAAACAAATACAATGTGATTTGCAAATATAAAAATGATTCACGTGAAAACAAAGTGTGGTTTGCAAATATAAAAACGATTTGCAAACAAATACAGTGTGATTTGCAAATATAAAAACGATTCACGTACAAACTAGGTGTGATTTGCAAATATAAAAACGATTTGCAAACAAATACAGAGTGGTTTGCAAATACAAAGCACCATTAACAAACGAATGTTTTCAGTTTTACAAATACAAAATGTACCGATAACAAGTATACGACGAGAACCATTTCCTACAAGTACAAATCACTTTTGGCAGTTTTCTACCGCTGACATGGCGTAAAGGATTTTCTCACAAATGTCCTCACTGTTATTGTCCCTGTTAAACAGCAGGTGGGGCTATGACTCAATATCCTAGATCTCTACACCGTGAAGTTGAACAGAATGGAGAACGGCCGCCAGCGACAACCGTGGACATGAGGATGATGGCTGAGGCTAAATAAAAACGCAGTGTCTTCGTGTTCGAAATAACTCCGTGTCCGACAGTGGGATGGTGTCAATATAACTACGTGTCCGACAGTGGATTATTGTTTTTAATCTCATGAAGTCTACTGAATCTTTTAGATAGCCTATTAAACGTGAATGTTTGATCAGATGGCTCAGTTCTTCAAGATGGGTACCCAATCAATGTTTCTGTTTAAGCTCTGCTCAATAAAGTGTTCTGATTGATAGTGATATATTTTTATTTTCCATTTCGTTATAAATCTGGGCCCGTATTCACAAAGCATCTTATCTTAGCGCTAGGAGTACTCCTCATTCGCGCTAAAACATTTATGATAAAACAATCTTAAAATTCACAAAACCGCTGAGAGCAACTTTTAGTGAAGAAAATTTGTAACTCCTAGAATAGGAGTAGCTCTGAGATAGGCGGGAGTAATCTCCGTTGCTATGGCTGATGTCAATTCTCATGCACGAGTCTTGGAACAATGAGCACGGTGATTGGTTGTTTGGTGGCAGGGCAACCCATTGAAAAAATATCCCACATACAACCCATGGAGGAAAAAATGAGAAAATAGTCCAAGGGACTGGTTTGTCCAATAAAATAATGGCAGTTGTTACGGGTTCGGCAGTTTTCAAATGCATTTCAAAGTAGAGAGGTACGACAATCCCCTTTTTAAACACTGCCCTAACCATAAGCCTAACCTTAACCTTAACATTGACATTAAAATAATTTTCTTCCCGTCAGCAGTGATAATGTAAAACATGGTTTCTTTTAAGCCAGTTATTGTTAACATACAAAGCTTTGGTTTTTTTAAGATTCGGTTTAAGATAATAGCATATTGAGCACTTTTGAAAATTGCAATGCACGGTCCCCGCATAACACGCTCTTGGCAAATAAACGTACATAGGAAAGAGATAATTGTAAAAACATTAATAGTATTAAACAAGTTATTAATGAAACGCGTCACTTGCCCCAATAGCTACTTGTTACCCGATGAGAATGAGAATATGTTGCAATCATTTAAATATCGAGCCGTTCAAGTTTGTTTGCCCTAAACTGTCATGGATGTAAGTTCAAAAATGACGCGAAAGCCCAGCTGGAGCCAAGACCAGTTACTGCTGCTGGGCCAGTTGGTGCTGGAGCGAAAGCATGTAGCCTAATCAGAGGGAAAATTGGCTCGGGGGTGAACAGCAAATCCAAGCGGTATGCGTGGGATAATATCAGCCAACAGATCGTTGCAGCGTTACCCTCGGTGTCTCGGATGGCTAAAAGTTGCTCTCAGCGGTTTTGTGAATTACTTTTCAGATTTTACTCCTACATAAAATGTTTTAGCGCGAATGAGGAGTACTCCTAGCGCTAAGATAAGACGCTTTGTGAATACGGGCCCAGATTTATAACGAAATGGAAAATAAAAATATATCACTATCAATCAGAACACTTTATTGAGCAGAGCTTAAACAGAAACATTGATTGGGTACCCATCTTGAAGAACTGAGCCATCTGATCAAACATTCACGTTTAATAGGCTATCTAAAAGATTCAGTAGACTTCATGAGATTAAAAACAATAATCCACTGTCGGACACGGAGTTATATTGACACCATCCCACTGTCGGACACGGAGTTATTTCGAACACGAAGACACTGCGTTTTTATTTAGCCTCAGCCATCATCCTCATGTCCACGGTTGTCGCTGGCGGCCGTTCTCTATTCTGTTCAACTTCACGGTGTAGAGATCTAGGATATTGAGTCATAGCCCCACCTGCTGTTTAACAGGGACAATAACAGTGAGGACATTTGTGAGAAAATCCTTTACGCCATGTCAGCGGTAGAAAACTGCCAAAAGTGATTTGTACTTGTAGGAAATGGTTCTCGTCGTATACTTGTAATCGGTACGTTTTGTATTTGTAAAACTGAAAACATTCGTTTGTTAATGGTGTTGTGTATTTGCAAACCACTCTGTATTTGTTTGCAAATCGTTTTTATTTTTGCAAATCACACCTTGTTTGTACGTGAATCGTTTTTATATTTGCAAATCACACTGTATTTGTTTGCAAATCGTTTTTATATTTGCAAACCACACTTTGTTTTCACGTGAATCATTTTTATATTTGCAAATCACATTGTATTTGTTTGTGAATCGTGGTGCATTTGTAAAACATGTTCGGTTTGTATACAAGGTTTTGGCAGTAATTTAACTCCATAAGTCTATCCCAGCATGCATTGGGCGAGAGAGAGGGACACGCCGCACACCGCAGAGCTGAACAATGCATTCCAGAGATCACACACCATTCACTCACACCCTCTTTACTTTAGGTCAATTAGAGTCTCAGTTTAGCCTCCCACGAGCCCGACACGCTTTTCTCTCCACTGGGAGGAAACCTGGAAAAATTCAAACTCCGCACAATTAGGCCAAGGCTGGGTGTGAACCCACAACCTTCTGGTCCTATGGCAAAAGCACTGCCCTCTGCACCACCCTACTAGTGCATCAGTATTTCAGTAAACATATCCATCTTTCAACCAGTAAGTCACTAGGCATAGAAACCCCTCATTTAATCCTGTAACTGGTTCCCTTGGAGCATTAGTTTGTGTCAGCGTGTTTATCAGGTAGAGATGAGTTTCCTCTCTCTGTGAGGTGTGTGCGGTAAATAAACTGGCTCTGTAACACCGCTTACGAAAGCACGGATATTTCATGCCTGCCCGATTCGCCAGTAAACTGCACGCTTTATCTACGCTCCAGTTTGCCAAGAAATCACATTGTAGAGGCCCAGCAGCGGTTAAAACACTGCTGCGTTAAATAAAAATTAATGTATGTAAATGCAAGAGCATAATAAAGTCCCGTAATCCCATTTATTCTGCTGTTAATCCAGCGCAGCGGTGCACAGATTACACTCCTTTATTGGCTGCGTTGAGAGTGAAAAGCGGAAGCTGGAGAGAGACTGAGCGGTTGAGACGATCCGGAGACTCGTACCTGACTGCAGCGTGACGGAGCTCCGCACCAGCCAGCGATGGCACCTGTGGTTGCGTGTAGTGGCTGGGGCTGGTGGGGGGGGGAGCTGAAATGCAGTGAGGAATGGCCACAGGCAGCGTAGGGTTAAATGACTGAAGGTCTTCCGCTCGATAGCGTGTAACAGGAGTAACGATTCTGTCTGCAGTTCAGGGACAAACCTCTTCAGCACTCGGTCTGGAGTCCCTTGGAGTTACACACTGTGTGTGTGTGTGTGTGTGTGTGTGTGTGTGTGTGTGTGTGTGTGTGTGTGTGTGTGTGTGTGTGTGTGTGCATGGATGTTGAATGTATGTGTATATGTATATGTGTGTGTGTGTGTGTGTGTGCATGGATGTTGAATGTATGTATGTATGTATGTATGTATGTATGTGTGTGTGTGTGTGTGTGTGTGTGTGTTTGTGTGGGAAAGAGGGAAATTAATCGAATCTCTGCTCTGTGACGCAGCCGTATGTGATTTAGATAGTTGTGGGTGGTCCACAGAAGAGCAACAATTAAAAAAAAAAATGCCTTTATGCATATTAAGTATGTACACTTATCATTTTATCGGCGTAAAAATTCTTTGATGGTGGTGCAATTAAAGAGCATTGTATTGCATTCCTGAGTAGCTTTTATCGATCTCCTGAGGCAAACAGTGTCACGATTCGCTCAGCTTGAGGGGTTTTTTTCCTTTATTTCCTGTTTAAAGGTGCGGACGGCTGCTCTGTCTCTCATTGGTATTCTGTGCCGTAGGACTTCGCCCAGAACTTTTCCTGAAACATTCAGCTGCTTTCAGAGTTTCACTCTACAGCTCGATGCATAATTATTTTTCTGTTCATATAAATTTCTGTATAATGTAACTTTTGCGATGATGGGGCAGCTTAATGACTTTAATATCACACTTGAGAAATAATCAGGACCTGGGAAAGTGAGAGATTGAGGGTGCCAGGGCGCCCCCTGGTGACTGTGTATGCTCAGTGACGCAGAGAGTCAGTGCTAGCTCCTGGCTCTGTTCCCGATGCAGTCAGGGAGGACCTATTGATTGCGGTTTGATGCAGGCCAGTGACCTTCGTTAATATGTGTATCATGCGACGCAGTGGCAGGATGTACTCAGCAGCAGGCTGGACAGGGGAGAGGGATGTCAGCTGTTACCGGAGCGGTCTGTGGTGTGCAGTTTTGTTCCATGGAGGTGTTGCACAGTAACTCTCAGTGACTGCCGCCCCCTCCCCCAAAAGCCCCCCTACCCCGGGATCAAATCACTGCTCCGCTCCTCTCTGTTCCTCTTGTCTGTCCCACAATGCTTTGCAAACCCTTATCGATCTTTCATTCCTAGCGGTATAGTTTTATCCAGCCTGCTGTCGCTCAAAAGATACGGGGGTGCCCCAACCCCCCCCGACCTCGGGCTGCGGCTGGAATTCCAAAGGGCTGCGCTCGTGAGATGCTGATATCAGACTGATAACACGATCAACTCCGGGAATGCAGCCTCATTCCACCAATCGTAACGCACCGCTGCAGGGGGGCCGCGCGTGTGACCTGCTCGTGTTCAGAACATCGAATTACCCTTCTTAACAGTCCTCCCCAGACCTTCCACTGCGGCTGGAAATCTGCTACGAATGGACTATTTAGCGTAACTTAGTGTGCGGGTGTGTGTGTGTTGATAAGCGTATACTTGGTGATAAGATAAGCCAGCATTGCATTCTCAAATGGTGCTCATCTCCTTTAGTGCGCATTTATGTGCAAAAGGCAGTTAGATCCTCAAGTTAAATAGTGTTGCAGCACATTACCTGCACATTTAGAAGCACATCGGATGTACGTTTGCCATGGTTTTAAGGAGCTTTATCGGCTAATAACTTTGGTTAGGTGTGTGTGGGGGGTAAATGGGCTCTTTTCTGGCTCAAACTCTGATGCTCGATGCTGCATTACTTTCACCGCTGTGTTCTTGCCCTAGCCACGCCCCTCCGTGATGAGGACAGTTCAGGATTGGCGCCTCTCTCACTGGTTCTCTCGCAACAACCAATGAAATTGATCCTGAACTCTTGTCATAATTGAGGGGCGTGGTTAGCCCCAGCTAGTTTTGGATTGATGAAGATGCCTATTTGGCAGCAGTAGAGTTGGAATAAGTTCATGCTGTTTATTAGTTGTGGGTGGTACAGTGTTGGCACTTGACTGGGGCTCAGTAACGTCGCAAAAGACGAGCATTATAAGCACGTTTCCACTGGACTGTTCTGATGCGTTTGGACACTTTATCCTTCAGCATCAGGGAAAAAAATGCTGCTTCCCACAGATTTCATTTCAAAACTTTAAATCACCCTGGTACCCATCTTTAATATGCATTCAGGGAACTGGCTCTGTCAAAGTAATTTTGCAATCCTATTTTATTTGGGCTGGGGACGGTTTTTATTACAATAATAACACTGAGTATCCTTGACTCACCTTAATCTGAGTTGGTTGCACATTTGAAGCTGAAGCTGATGTGCACTCAATCTTCATTGAGGGCCTTTTATGCATGATGAAAGGGCTGATGGGAAATTGAGTCCTCTGCTGAGAAGAGTATGTGAGTGGCTCACCCATCACAGTGAGCTGCTGGTGAAAATGATAACTCAGCCCATCCTTGGTCTTTGGAACCTGACTTTGAAAATTTCTGATCTGATGCGTCTCTCCGCAGGCGTATCGTTTCCTGGCTGCGAATGAGAAGTTGGGGCTCAGCGGTCGCCCGGAGAGGCCGGTGGGGTGTATCGGGACCTGCAAGGTGAGTGACCTCCAGTGGACCCCCAGGAAGTGAGTGTGTGTGTGTGTGTGTGTGTGTGCGTGCACTATATATCCTGTTTTGAAAGCCCCCGCACTTCATTTTTTATTTATTTATTCTTTTTTGCTGAACAAACATATTAATGAAGTAATGCAGATGTATAGAAGTCTGCTGTTTGAGCCTGTGGGCAGCCGGTAATAACACTGCTGTTCGCTGGCGAGAGGTTCTGAATGATTTACAGTTGTGATAAAATAATGTCTGAACACTGAGGAAATGGAGTGATCGAGATGGGATTTTCCACTTAACTGCCCATTGTCCTCACAAATGGTGCGATTACGAGAGCATGCCTTTAGTGTCTGCACACACACACGCACAACTCACACATGCACGCACATCAATCATGTCTTTGTAGCACAGCACACAAAACCAATCTTTTTTATGGCTTGTTCTAATGGGAAATGCTATCAATCCTGTTGAGCATTAGTCTTCAGCGGACGCTCTAATAGAACTATATCGCGTTATCCGGCAATATTCTCAAGCGCAGTAAAACGCCTTCAAAATCTGTCTCACAACCTGTGCACTCAAGTCCATTCTGAAAGGGGTATTAGTCCTCATGAGATGTGTGTGGAAGATATGCGTGTGTGTGAGTGTCAAGTGTGTATACCGCATATTACTGCGCCCACCATAATTATTGGCACCCCTGATTAAGATGTGTTAAAAGCCTGAAAATAAATTCAATTTTTATTGCAGTAGCATACTCACACTGAAAAATGTAACCTTCTAATCAAGTGAATTTTAAGGGGGAAAAAAAAATCCCTGACTAAAATATAATTATTTTTCATAAAATCACCTGTTCCACAATTATTGGCATCCCTAACAATTCCTAGGAATTAAGTGTAATTGAAGTATTTCTGTAATTTCTACAGTAGTTTACAAAGTTGATAAAAGTATCTAGGAACATTTAATTAGTAAATCATCACTTCCTGTTTCCTTGGGGTAAAAATATGACGTGACACAGAGGCCATTTCTCTTATGCACTCTTCAGCATGGGCAAGTCAAAAGAACACACCATTCAAGTAAGGCAGATATGTGTCGACCTTCACCAGTCAGGCAGTGGCTACAAGAAAATAGCCACTCGCCTGCACCTCCCCATATCTACTGTCAGAGGAATCATTAAGAAGTTTATAACTACTGTAACAGTGGTAAAAAAGCCTGGACGAGTACGCAAGGTTATTTAGCCACCATGCACAGTGAGGAGGATGGTAAGAGATATAAAAAGTTCTCCAAAGCTCACTGTCAAAGAATTGCAACAAATGGTAGCATCTTGGGGTCACAAGTCTCCAAAACAACCATCAGGCGCTATCTACATGCCAACAAGCTGTTTGGGAGGCATGCACGGAAAAAAACCTTTTCTCACTCACAATCATAAATGCAAACGTCCGGAGTTCGCTAAGCAGTACTGGGAATTCAACTGGGACCGTGTGCTTTGGTCAGATGAGACCAAGATAGAGATTTTTGGCGACAAACACTCTAAGTGGGTCTGGTGGAACACAAAAGATGAGTATGCAGAAAAGCACCTCATGCCCACTGTGAAGTATGGGGGAGGATTGGTGATGCTGTGGGCCTGTTTCTCTCTCAGAGGCCCTGGGAACCTTGTTAGGGTGCATGGCATCATGAACGCTTTGAAATACTAGGACATTTTAAATCAAAATCTGGTGGCCTCTGCCCGAAAGCTGAAGATGGGTCGTCACTGGGTCTTTCAGCAAGATAATGACCCTAAACATGTGGCCAAATCTACACAGCAATGGTTCACCAGACACAGAATCAAGCTCCTCCCATGGCCATCTCAGTCCCCAGACCTCAACCCCATTGAAAACCTGTGGAGTGAGCTGAAGAGGAGAGTGCAGAGGAGAGGACCCAGGTCGCTGGATGATTTAGAGAGATTGTGCAAAGAGGAATGGTCAAAGATCCCTCTTTCTGTATTCTCCCATCTTGTGAAACATTATAGGAGAAGATTAGGTGCTGTTTTGTTGGCAAAAGGGGGTTGTACAAAATATTAACATCAGGGGTGCTAATAATTGTGGCACACATGATTTGATGTAAAAGAATTATTTCTTAATGAGGGATTTTTTTCCCCACTGAATAAATGCACTTGAATTAAAGGCTGGATTTTCATCTTTTTTTCATGGTGGTCCTATATTATTTAGAAAAAAACAGAATTTATTAGAAGCCGAAGAACACATCTTAATGTGTTCTTCGCCAATAATTACGGAAGGCGCTGTATATACTCCATTACAGGCACATCTGTACATTCAGTGAGTGCCATAATTCATTGGACAGAAGCTCTTGTTTTATTTAATCAGAAATCTGAGTTTGAAAGGATGCCCTGAGGTTGAAGTGCAGACTTCCTGTTCTAATTGCAGGATGTTTTTTATCCATGAGAACAATTTTTTTTTCTTTTTTTTTTTTTCCTTAGTCCTACTCCCACACTTTTAGGTGCATTAAAAATATTTGACAGTTTGACATCATGCAGAATAAAGTCATGATTTGTAACATTTGGTTGTATGTCCTCTGCATGCAGTGATTGCTCTCAGTCTGACACACAGACATCACCTGATACTCTGGTGATGCTCTGCCATGTCTGTGCTGCGGCCATCTTTATCTCTGGGATGTTTTACCCTCCATCTCTGCTTTTGCATGTAAAATGTATGTTTAGTTGGATTCAGAGTTAATGATTGACTCAGCTAACTGAACCAAAATAACAAAAATGTGTCACTGTCCCATGTATTTTGGAGCTCACTGTGAATGTGCTTTTACACCGGGGGACTCTCTCAGGCCGCAGGCCTGGTCCGTGTGTTTGGATGCTTGTGTGTGTTTGTGCTCAGCGGCCCTGTCAGGATCTATATTTTTTTCCCGTTCGCTGTCTGCGGGAATCCGTATGTGAGCCCCCATCGCTCGGAGACGTCCATCTTTCCTCTCCGTCCTGTGAAAACTGTTTCTCCCTGTCTCTTCCCCAAAGATTTACCGCATCCTGGGGAAGACAGTGGTGTGCTACCCCATCGTCTTCGACTTGAGCGACTTTTACATGTCCCAAGACGTGATGCTGCTGATCGATGACATCAAGGTGAGCACGAGATCACACTCGTGTGCCTTTCGGATCCGGGGAGCACGACAGATGACCCGTATTTACTGAGTGAATTTAAAATGCAGATCTTTTATGGAAGAGAATCTCAAGTTATTCACTTACAAACTATGTTGAATTGAACTTTGTACAAGGGCTCAGAGAGCTGGTTAAATATGCGCCATTTCCAAGGCGGTCAGCTGGTGACACCGGCCCAATCAGGCGCTTTAATGGATCTGCTGCGGGATGATAAATTGTGTCTTACATTGTTTCTGACTGGCCGAGTATAAAAGCCCTGATTCACAACGGTGGTGTGGCGAATCCTCAATCTCGTGTTCCTCTCTTTGTCTCGCTGTGAATGTTCTCAGGCGACTGTTGCCATTTTTGTGTTGCGTGTTTCGTTTTGCAGAACGCCTTGCAGTTTGTGAAGCAGTGCTGGAAAATGTCTGGCCGGCCGCTTTTCCTGGTCCTCATTAGAGAAGACAATATAAAGTACGATTTTTCATTAACCTGCCTTGTCCTGTGTGACGCTGCACGAATCAACAAAAATGTTATGCAATGATTTTCGTTTCCAGTTTGTTTAGTGACTGAGTTCATGACACTACCTTTGTAGTCATGTGGTCTGAGGAATCAAATCGTCTCATTGTAAGCCCTGCCATAGCTTTTGAGGAATCTGTGTGTCTCACTATTAACCCTCAAAGTGCTAATCACTGCTATAGTCACGCGAGGTGCAAAATATACAAAGAAAAATGTCAGATTTCAGCCTTCAAATCGTCAACAATTGTGTCAATTTTTAGTTGTTAATGACCTTCAGAAGGGTTCAAAGGTACCTGTGAGTCCCTCTGAAGGTCATTCGTCAGCCAAATAATGAATCGTTAACTTCTGGAGGGACAGGGTGAGTACAAGTGAAGCACTTAAAGGGTTAAATATATATTGACTCCTATTGACCTTAGGTTTTCTTAAAATGAATTAGTAATTGAATAGTCTTGTTAGCCACTGAGCATCATGAAGACAGTCAGTGTGAAATCGCATTGAGATGTTTTTGTTTCCTTACTCTCATCGCCGGTTTCTCGCCCTCAGGGGAAGCCGCTTCAATCCCGTCCTGGACATGTTGGCATCTTTCAAGAAGGGGAACGTCGGAGGGGTTAAAGTTCACGTGGACAGATTGCAGGTATTTGCCCTTCATCTTCTCGAATTTCTGATGAGAAAAAACAGGTTTACTCGATGTTAGCTTCGATCGTGACCTCGCATGATGCATTTTTTTTTTTTTTTTCATGCTACTTTTCGTGGCATCATCAGATGGCATCGCAGTTTTGTACTTGCTGAAGAAAAATTTGATGCGGACTGTCCTCCTCTTGCTGAAGAAAACCTTTCATACTTATTGTATCTTTTCTGGTGTGTCATTGCGGACCATTTCCGCAGCTATCGTATTATTTTCAGGATCCAACAAAGCTTTACAAATTGTGCCTCTCAAGAAAATTACTGCTTGCGAAAAGCACAATACCCGGCGTGTCCTTGTGTAGCCTGTCGAAGCACCGAGCCGCATTACAGCCGACCACAGCATCAACATGGTCTCTGGACACCTCCTTGGGTTCCAGTCCAGACAGACACCTCTGGCCCTTCCTGGAGACTGTCGCTTTTATATGGCCGGCGCGACTCGGCCCTCCCGCCGGTGTGTGTCCTGGGCCTGGAGGATGGAAGGCGTTTGTGTAGGAGGGACGGGTCTCGGCCAGAATCACTGATGTGGCCTCAATGTGCATCTCTCCTGCAGACCCTGATCTCGGGAGCTGTGGTGGAGCAGCTGGACTTCCTGCGCATCAGCGAAGGAGAGGAGTGAGAGAGGAGCCTCTTTTCTCTTTTTATTGCCATGATTTTCCCTCTTTGGTCATTTGTCCGTCACTAGTTTCAGGCGGTTGTCAGTGAATCACGTGGGTCCTTATTTGTGCTGCTTTAGAAGAACAGATCAGAACCTGGACAACAAGTCCAAGGATATACCTATACTTCCCATGCAGAACTCTGTTGTACTTGACCTAACGCACTTCCGTAAATACTCTCAGCGATAAACGTAATGCCGTGTGTGTCAGCGGTGCTGGATTGCAGTGTTTGCTAAAAGCTTAAATTGTAATTTGAAGGGCAGACTGTGCTGATGCTCAATCCACAGCCAAGTTTATTGTCCTCAGAACTTGAAATTGGCCTAATTATGATCAAGTACTGAGCTGATTATGCAACCATGTGCTGGTATCTGTTGAAAGAGCCTGATATCCTGGTTTATATTTGTCTCGCTTCACTTTTTCCCAGAATTCCAGAGTTCAAGAGCTTTGAGGAGCTGGAGCTTCCGAAACACTCGAAGGTGAAGAGGCAAACAAGCACGCCCAACGCCTCGGACCTCGAGCAGCAGCCCGAGATCGATGTCAACGAGTGGATGAAGAAATCCACCTACGAGATCATGCAGAAGTTTAACGTGAGAACCCCTCCCTACGCCGGTAATATTGACCCACTGTGTGTTCAAATGCCGGCCTCCTGCACAGTGAGGCCAGATGTCCTGGTGTAAATCGGCGCACGTCCTCATCTTTCCTCAGCGTTTGTTAAAGTGACTGACCTGCACTCAAGGTGTGTTTCTGTCAAACCATTTTCTCCACTTGCTCTAGTCTTTTTAACCGTAGCTGGTCTTGAGAAGAGGTGCATTCTGAGAGGGTTCAGGGCAAACTAGAGTCCCTAGATAGAGAGTCATGTCAACACAAGAATCTAGGCCATTTTGTTTCCATCGTGTGAGGCTGAGCCGTTGCACAAAATGGAAATTGTTGGATTTTTTTGTTATTTTCTTGGGAGAGAAACATTGATTTTGGGGGTGAAAATAAACCAGCCAGCAATGGTCTGGACAAGCATTAGAGGGGAAAATGTTTGGGCGTAAGAAAAGAGAAAACGGGGTACGAAACTCATTCACTTAGGGAAGGAGCCCAATAATGTGAAGGAAACAAAATGGCTCCTAGACCAGATTTTATGGAACCCTCATGTCGCAATATCTGAGGGTAAATCAGTTGGTTGTTTCCTTTAAAATGTGTCCGTAATGATGTCCTCTGTCCCGATCTCCTGTCTCTCAGGACTGTAACTGTCTGGCCAGTCAGGCTCAGCTCATCAGCGTTCTGCTGAAGAAGGAGGGCCCCGACCTCCTGTCCAGAGACGGTGAGTCTTCATCTGTGCTGAACTTACATAAAAAATATCTTTTGTCTGTTGCTAATTTGGAACTAAATAAAATGGCCATAAGATGCTTGCTTAATAAATGCCTGTTATGTACAAACACACACGACTGAGGGTTTCTGTACCTGAGGCAAGAGGAGCTCATTTTAATAATTTGGTACGAGGACCTATTTTCTATTGTACCTTGATATGGTGGAGGAACTGAAATCACATCACTCATGCAGTCACTGGAAACCTCCACTTTGCTCCCGGCATCAGAGCAATTATGTTTGGGAATCGCCTCGGCGTGGGAATAGCCTGGGCGAATGATGTCACTGAGAATCAGGGCTATTGACAGGGAGGGATTTTCGTGTGCGGTTTCCTGCTGAACCACTGATAATAATAAGGTGTGTGTTTCACACTGAGGCCTCTAAAACTAACGCCACAAGCTGGTTTTACTGTACGGCCACCTCTTCCCCAGATGTGAAAATATTTAGGATCCTGACATTTCCGATGCAGAGCACCAGCACAGCGGATAATTGGCTCAGGGGGCGAAGTCTTGCACTGGATTTTTGATATTATTTTTCTCCCCTAAACTAACTTCTGAAAAGGAAGTAAAAATGTGAACCGGGGGTTGAATATTCAGCAGTTGTTTCTGTTTTAACTACATGAGGCATTTCTGAGACTTTTGTGTACTAAGCAGATCTCTAAAGCCTGTTAGTTTTTGTTTGTGTGCAAATATAAATATATTTTTAAGGATGTTGTTACTGTTGAGGGTATTCTGCAAGTTCTTCACGCAGCGTTTCTTGACATGTTTGTCTCGACAGCGACCCTCATGCAGGAACTTGAGCGGATCTACAGACAAGCAGGCAGCCGGAAGCTCTGGTCAGGATAATCTCCTATTTTCACCATCACGTCTCTCGGCTGCATGTGCATTTCTGTACAAGACAAAACTGTAGTTTGTTAGGATGGACAAAAATGCCTGGTTCAGATGAGTTTCTAGAAACTGTCTCCCCCATGAACCACTGTTGAGTATCATCTCACCAGGCTGTGCGCATTCGTGATACGCAGGCTGTGATGTCAGTGCAGAGGGACTTATTTTGGCCCTGAGCAGTCAGGCCATTTTCCCGTATTATTATTGGTTCATTTCAATAGAAACCTCTGTGATTGCAAATGCTTGGTCATGAACAGGAAATAAAAGTGAAATTTATTTTTATGTGTAAGTTACCTATTTCAGATGGACTGGCTGAAGTGGCTCTTGGACGCTGCGGAGGTTTTGTTTACAGCTGTCTCGATTAATAAAGATGATCCCAACTCTCCGGTTTCTTCAAATTTTAGCGAGTGATTCCGCAAAAGATTTGATTTCATGTTTACTAAAGTGTACAATCTGACAATATGAACAATATGACTGTTCTTAGCCTGTCTCCGCTTCACGGTGCAAAATTTATGTATTAATAATTCAACTCAAGGTGTGCGTCATTTCTTTTTTTATTTTATTTGGTCATTATAGCTTTCTTTATCTCTGTAGATTTGAATTGTTTTTAGTTTCTCAGCTTGTCACCTCACTGAAGGACTCAAAAAAATCCATAATTGCATATCTCCCCATCAACTCAGCCAATAATGAGGTGTTTTTTGCCGTGATTTGTGCTGACGGAGTAACGGGGGAAGTGTACTTATTTCATTATGTGCTTTAATCTGTAAAGTAAATGCCAGTGAAAAGCTCTACATTGTGCAGAGTATTACAAACAGACATCAAAAGAGATTCTGTGGGTTTGGACATTAAATATGAAGTGATGCTGATAAATTATGCCATTAGTGCTTAGTTATCCAACTGTAAGAATTTCAGTTGTCGTAACGGCCTTAATTCACCAGTGAAATGATTTCCTGCTAGCATCGTTTCGCAGTGACGTGTGCACTACTGCAATTTTTACTGGAACAGAAAAACAAAGGGAGGATCATTTTACAATTAATACTGTCACGGTTGTGCATTCTGCTCGCAAAATCCGAGGCACTTCTAGCCATACTTAATCTTGGCTGCTAACCGCGAAGAGAACACAGTGTTGTCTTGGGATATTCATCAATGTCCTCTTTGCCAGAGGCTGCTGAATTACTTTTTTGGGGCCTGTATTCACCATCCAGTGAAACAAACGTCTCAATGTTGGCGTCAGCAAAATGTATTTTCAAGATAACTGAACTTAAAATATACTATAATTCCTGCCTTAAATAAATGATTTGTTTTCTTTACAAAGAACAGCGCAGGGATGGCTATGATAAACCGCAATATAAAAAAGCAGTTTCCACCAGCGACGAAATTGAAAATTTTTTTCAAGTTTATGCCGTGCAACTGAAGGACCAAGGGTGAGGTATTGCTCTGGCAAAGTGTCTGTTTCACATCCATTTTTTTGTCCATCTGTCGTACATTTTTAATCTTTTTCTTTAAACGACTTCTCAAGCTCTACCCGGCAGATTTGGATCACACTTGGTGCAGATGGTCCTCTCTGGCCCTGAAGTTTTGTTATTTTTCGGTTTGATTCGGAATCCAATATGGCTGCCAGGCCTCTGATTGGCTGACACATTTTTTTCGCTTACGGGGGCATATAGTTTTTCACCTGTCCGTCTGTCCGCTCGTCTGTCTGTCTGTCCGCACTTTGGCATGGCTATAACTTTTGATCGGCTCATGATAGGACTTTAATACTTGGCATATGCATTGCTTGTGAGATGGCATTTCAGATGGGGTCAAGACTTTTGACCTTGTGACCTTGACCTTGGAGCATGATGTTTGGTGACAAAAACTTTAACATGGGCCATAACTTTTTATTAGCTAGTCATAGGCGTTTGATACCTGGCATATGTATTACGATAAGGCCTTTCTGATGAGGTGATGAATGTTGACCTTGTGACCTTGACCTTTAACCTTTGATTGACTCATGATAGGCCTTTAATGGTTAGCATGTGCATGTTATGTACGGGGGCATCAGTGTTTCACAAACACATCTTGTTCCTTTTTCTTCTGGAGAAGGGTGTGATATATTTATTGGTCTCATGGCCTTGACTAAGTTTCTTCATTTTTTTGACTCAATTCAAAATCCAATTTGCCTGCCCTGGTCTCCGATTGGCTGATGCATTTGGAGTGATTGGTGATTATTTTGGCTAAAAATCACATTTTTGTCCGAACCTGAATGAAAAACTGCTATACACTTTGTAACCCCTCAGGTCTGTGGTCCGACAGGCAGCCAGCCTCTTAACCAAGGTCGTTGACAGCCTGGCGCCGTCCATCACCAGTGTGCTCGTGCATGGAAAGCAGGTAGGGCCAAACCTCCAGTCATCCTGCCTCATCTGTCTTTGAGTCTTTGCTTTTCCGCTGGTTAGTTTACCCTTTAAGCACTATGCTCTGAAAATGCCTCTCTAAATTTGGAGTGTTCTAGAACTATGAAGTTTTCATCTGTGAATTATTATTTGTATTCTGATAGCTTTTGAGTAATTAATTTAGCACATTTTAATTATGTACACTACTTGGCCAAAAGTAGTGCCCTCCTGCCCATCTAAGATCTGAGCTTTAGTGTTGAGTTGATCCTTTTTCCTCTCCTTAGAAGGCATTACTCTAGGTGTTAGAACTTTGCTGCTTGGATCTGCTTCCGTTCTGGAAGTAATCTTGGACCATAAGTCTTAGCTTTAGGCCAGCTTCATAGCTGATCCCAGCACTATGTCATAAGGTCCAGGCTGTCTGCAGGCTATAGACATTCTTCAATCCTGATTTTGACAAACTGTATGGGACCCAGTGCACTGGCACTTTGTCTTTTCTGAAACCGAAACGGGCCTTTTTCTAAGGGTTGGAAGCACACAACCGTCTGGAGTGCCGTTTTAGGCTATATTGTTAAGATTTATCTTCAGCTGGAGCCAAGTGGCGCAACCTCAGCCAAAACGGCCGCTGACGGACCAGAGTCCACGTGCTCTGCCCATTTCCTCTCCTTTAATAATGTACTCCTCTGTTGACATATTGAAGAAATGTGAATGAAGAAAAGGGAAGTTCTTTTTTTCGCTCGGACTGCTTACGCCTGAAAGGCTGGATGTGACTGATATGCTGACCTTGAAGAGGTTTGATTGGATGATCTGCGGAGGAGCCCAGTGAAATAATTAACCGTAGTGACTTCGCGTGCATGAGAGCACGATCCTTGGTGTTACAGGAAGACTCGCGCACTGACGCTCCGTGGGCTTTGCTCGGTGTTCACAGGTGACGCTGGGGATTTTCGGACAGGAGGAGGAGGTGATCTCGAACCCGCTGTCTCCCGGGGTCATCAAGGGCATCATGTACAGCAGGTGTGGCCCCCGCGGGGAGAGGGAGGCGGTTCTGCAGCAGGAGCTGGTTATACACATCGGCTGGATCATCTCCAACAACCCCGGCCTCTTCAGTGGCATGCTGAAGATCAGGATTGGGTGAGCGGAGAGCGGGAGGGGGAGGGAGAGGGAAGGTCGAAGGTCAGAGGAATTGGTAGGCTGGCCACTCCTGGGAAGGTTCACCTCTGGGCCAGGTCAAGCAATAACAGAGTCACAAAATTGGACACCAATAGCTCCAAAACTTAGTAAGATAGAGTTACAATTTAAACGGCTTTGTGTAGGTCTTCCCTAGTATTTCAAAAAAACTAAAATAGCCAATTTTGTTCATTTGATTTATTTTGGGTGAAAACAGCAAAAAACTGGTTTGTAACGGAGTTACAAATTTGTTACAGTTACAAAGCCATTTAATTGTAACTCTATCTTACTTAGTATTGGAGCTCTGATACAAAAAACACCAATTTTGTAACTCCGTTACCGTGTGACCTGGTTTCTCTCCATTTGTAGATCATGTCTGTCATTATGGCCGGCTGGAGTCCCAGAGCCTTAGAAATGGCTTAGTAACCCTGCATAGTCTGATAAATGTCAACGACTGTTTCCCATCTGCTCCTGAATTTTTTTAGATTGCAGCATCATGTGCTGCTTTTTGCCTACTTGGCATTGCTTTGTTTCTGCTACAGAGATATTTTAATGACCTTTTAGAAATGTATTTTTTATCTCCCCCAAATGTATATACAGGGAGTTTGCTTAATTATTCTAATAGTGACACATTTTAAACCAGTATAAAACTACCTCAATAAGCATTTCATACAATATGGATGCAAATACCCATAAAGTTGACAGTCTCCACCTCAACCGAGCCTTTCATTATTTTCAAACATATCAGTACAATGCTCTGAAGCCAAAATGCGAAAGTGGTGATATTGTCACCATACAGAGGACTAATATGAATTGAGAAAATGCCCGTCGCTCGGCAGCCACTGCGCTGTACTGTGCGCTGTGTGAATTCTCCTTTGGCGCCCTGTAAATGTGTAACATCTTGTACTTCTGAGAGTTTAAATAGCTGTAGATTGTGTGCAGATCTTTCATTTTCAGGTTTGGCTGGGTCTGTAGGAGTGCGTTTTCCCAAATCCATCTGCTGTGTGTTTGTGGAAACTGGAGCCCAAATGAAGACACGTGCACAGTCTCTCACGAGCAGCGATCGCCGCCGTGTTTTTATTTATCATCCTGCTGGTGGGATTTAGTGGGCCTTAAAGGTGGATTTTCCACTTCCAGTCAGGAGATTGTATTGATTGGCCGACAGATTGATTTTCCATTTTCAGGGCGGTTGTTTTACTCGATTGTCTGCAGATGGATTGTTGATTTTTCTCTCCGCTCTTTCGCGCAGATTATCCCGCGCTCGGATCATTGGGTTATTAGAGCCGTGATTTTTTTTCATCGATTTTTCATGGGTATGGATTATCAGGTTTTCGAAGCGGGGTTTATTGATCGATGCAGGGCGGACTGGTTAAGGGCTTTTGAGAGGTTTGCGGATGGTTGTCTCTGTGTTTGTGGCGTTTATTCGGCGCTGTGTTACGTGGGCCGTCCCGCAGGTGGATCGTACAGGCCATGAAGCATGAGCTGAAGATTCGAGGAGGGGACTTGCCTCCCCAGGACCTGTACCGGCTGTCCCCCTGCGACATCAAACAGCTGCTGCTGGACGTGCTGCAGCCACAACAGACGGCCAGGTGAAGCAGGCACCCTCCGGAACGTTCTCCACCATCAGAGGCATTGCCGGCCTCCAGTGACTGTCCTCAGTTACCCTTAAAGTCAATCTTTCGCAGATGTATAATGTGTCCTTTGAAAAGTCGATCGGTGTCAAATGAGAACTCAGCCACACAAAGCAAGCGGTAAATAAATGCCCCTAACGAGCCTCTTTGAAATAAGCCATTATTATTCTTCAGAATAGAAGCTTTGGCTTGTAAATCGAATGCTCTCCCCTGGGCTTTTATGTTTGATGGAGAGCCAATCACAGGCTGGCTTTCATGAGCTGTGTTTCTAACTTCATTTCCCTCCTCCACATCTTCCCTGTTGTTGGTCTATTTTGGGCTTTGCAGGTCCTGGCTGAACAGACGCCAGATTGATGGCTCACTGAACCGCACTCCGCTCGGTTTCTACGACCGGGTTTGGCAAATACTGGAGAGAACTCGCAACGGCATCATGGTGGCCGGGGTCAAACTCCCACAGGTAAAATTAAGTGCAAAATATGCACACAGTTGTCAACTCGTTTTTCTGAAACAAATAGGCCTGTTTGGTTTGGGCCAATAAATATTCATAGCATTGTTTATTGTGTTCTGCCCAAAAAATTCACTGTCTCTGGAAAAAATTCTACTCCGTATATTATCACCTGGTTGAGGCTGGAGTTGATTTGGCTCAAACCCCACTGCAGATTTCAGCAATCAGAACAGAAACCCCCTGTTTTTTGCAGCGCTTTACATGGGTTTATAGGTTTATAAGAAATGCAATTCTGCATGCATGGGGAACAGGCATGCGCAAGAAAAGGCTTTCTGCCGGGGAGTCCTGGGAATTAGGACACGATGACTGTGCAGGTGTGCTGCCTGTTCTAGGTCCTGCTCCTTATAAAAACCTTATAGAAGCTGAAAGCAGGGAGTCCGCTGTTCCCCGTCGTTTAGTCACTGTTATCCTGGCTTCTCTACGCTAGCTTTTTAAAGAGAGTCAAAGGAGCTTTTTAATTGGTGCAAACACAGCCTTAAAGTCCACCCCTCGAAATGACCGTGACCCGAGCCATGATCCGAGCCGTAATATTTGGAAGCAGGGTTATTAGCATTCAGCTGGGATCCTGTTTTCCTGCCTCCTTCACCTTGTAGAGAATCCTTGACAAGGATCTGGCACAGATTCCACCTTTGGACCCCTCGGGTTATTTGTGGATTATCCGCTCCCACAGATAACCCTGCTGACGTGTAATTAGAACGTGGCGTAAATTTGAACCTGAGAGAAATCGACTCCCTGTTAGACGCGTGAGAAAGCGATATCCTGCCGGCCGCTTGCACCTGCTTCGAAAGGTGCTTTTGATGAATGCGTCTGTACGCCCAACTGGATTGAGCTTCTCATTACCCAAGGAGATGGTGAAGATGACCTTTAACCCCTCCCTCCCCTTACAGCAGCCCACGCTGTCGGACATGACCATGTATGAGATGAACTTCTCGCTGCTGGTGGAGGACACCCTGAAGAACATCGTTCTGCCGGAGTACAGGCAGATTATCGTGGAGGTAGGACTGTATCTGATGCTCGCATTTGTTCGAGAAAGTTGTGACAGCATGAATGAATGTGATGTCTCGTCTCAGAGTCGCTTTGATGGACTTATCCACCAGATGTATAAATTGTACACCATCATGACCTTGAGCGGTCGGGAGCCCTGTTCCTGGATGCCATTGTCCGGCATTTTTAAATGTCGCTCTTCTCTAAAGCAACTAAAATAATTTCCTTGTAATCGACCGTCTGTCATTATCAAGCCCTTGACATGCTAACATCATTTGAATCGTGTGTTTGAGCAGAGAAACGTCTAAAATGTGCAGGCTGTTACTCTTCAGGGATACGGTCCCCTCCCCTAAACTACATTCAGGACACTGGAATCAAACAGTGGGCAAGATGGGAAAAATAAATCATCTGTATTTTCTAATACCCCCAGGGAAATTCCTGTCGATGGGGTTTTGTCGCCCCCTACCATCTGTCTGTCTGTCCTGCCATTAATTGTTACTGCTGAAACGTTGTAGGGACAGCCCTCAAATCCAAACCAAGTTCGCAAATAAGGTTTTTCCAGAGGCCTAGTCCATATCAAGGTCATGGGTCCAATTTTAGCCACATTCTTTTTGGTCAAAGACTGGGCATGCCCACCTGCAGGCACGCCGAGGGCGCGTGGCGCCAAGCGCAGTCTAAGAAATTCTATTCCCTATGGTTTTGACACAAGCATCCGAAGCGTATTCTGTGGTTCTGATCGTTTCAATAAGTCATGGACCTTGGCCCACAGCCCTTACTCACCGATCAGTCACGTTAGTTTGCACTGTAAAAGTGCGTATCAATCAGTGAGATACAGTACGATCGGTCAGAAAGTGTGGTTTAGAAAAATTCTGTCGGCGGGTTGGTAAATTGCTTCTCACGAAAGGTCATGTTCTCAGCTGGGGAAAGAATATTGAAGAAAATCATTTTTGCAATGTCTCATCAGCCTGAGTAGAGGAGCCTTCATTGATTGGTTGAAATCAGCAGTTACCAGCCGTTGAACGCTTGATTAGTGGCGGATTATTGACATTCTCCAGTTTGAGAAAATACGCACGCTCTGATGGTGTGTGTTGTTTATTCTAATGCGGAAAACAAGGGCAAAATGGGCCAGTTTCTTGATTAGTCTGGTTTCTCGGGTGCAGCGTAAATGCACATCGTTTCGCTCTTCTCCGTGCAGTTGCTGATGGTGGTGTCCATCGTGCTGGAGCGGAACCCGGAGCTGGAATTTCAGGAGGCCGTGGACCTGGACCAACTGGTGAAGGACGCGTTTAATGATTACCAGAGAGACCGGGGCCAGCTGGAGGGGGTGGAGAAACAGGTGGGTGTGGCCTGTTCTCACCCTGCTGCTTTTGACCAAAATAAATTCAGTCTGGGCAGTGCAGACCCCTGCATTAGAGAGATGCGCTCTCTTTACTTGAGACAGCAGACCTGATGGCATTGATTGCGCTGGAGAATTTTTCTGATGATTTTATAGTTGATGGAGATGTTGACAAGAATGTGACTTAACTGATCGGACAATATAAATTCTTGTGTCTTAGCCCTTTTTAGACAGGCTGTTGTTTACCTTGTTTGCATACTGATGCAGGGCTGTTTTGATTGGTCAGGAAAGGTTTGCTGAACTCTTATGTTTGGTGTTCTCATAGGACGATATGGAGACGTTCTACAACACACCACCTTTGGGACTGCGAGGGACGTCCAGTTACCTGACCAAGGCTGTGATGATCGTTCTGTTGCAAGGAGATGTGAAGCCGTGCAAGGATGACCCCTGCTCCGTCAGCTAAACCCTACTGACCTCCACCTTTTACCAGCTGAAGTCCACTCAGACCTCCACCTTTATCAGCTAAACTCCACTCAAACCTCCATCCTTTATCAGCTAAACTCCACTCAGACCTCCATCCTTTATCAACTAAACTCCACTCAGTCCTCCATTCTTTATCAGCTAAACTCCACTCAGTCATCCATTCTTTATCAGCTAAACTCCACTCAAACCTCCATCCTTTATCTACTAAACTCCATTTAGACCTGCACCCTTTATCAGCTGAACTCCACTCCGTCCTCCATTCTTTATCAGCTAAACTACACTCCATCCTCCATGCTTTATCCGCCAAACTCCACTTAGACCTCCATGCTTTATCCGCTAAACTCCACTCAGACCTCCATTCTTTATCCACTAAACTCCACTCAGACCTCCATCCTTTATCCGCTAAACTCCACTCAGACCTCCATCCTCTATCCGCTAAACTCCACTCAGACCTCCATCCTTTATTCGCTAAACTCCACTCAGACCTCCATCCTTCATCCGCTAAACTCCACTCAGACCTCCATCCTCTATCCGCTAAACTCCACTCAGACCTCCATCCTTTATTTGCTAAACTCCACTCAGACCTCCATCCTTCATCCGCTAAACTCCACTCAACCCCCCACCTTTCACCAGCTGAAGTCCACTCAGGCCTCCATCCTTCATTGGCTAAACTTCAGTCGATCCTCCGTCCTTTACCAGCTAAACTTTAATCAGATCTCCATCCTTCCCACAGGACAGCCTGAGTCTTGTCTCATCATTTAATCTCAGTTGGCGAACCTTCACTCTCATCCGTCAGATAGGTGTAGCCACCTTTTCAGCACCATAACTGGATGTATTAGACTCAAGCCATTCACTCCCTCTCTGATTACTGAGCCAATGTCTGCATGTTAGGCAGTGTGTCACCTGACCAAACAGAGAGGTGACTCCACCCTCACATGCACAGTTCCTTGCACTGAGCCGTCAGTAGGCTGCTATAGGGCAGCTGAATTACATGGAAGCTGTTTATTGGTACTTGGGACAAATTAATCTCCTTAGATATTTGCAGAATATCATGTAATAATACTATTAACTAATATATTCTCTTGGTACATACATTGTTGTTTCTGTCGATGCACTCCTATCCATGTCTGACTTGAATTTAACTTGTTTGTTCTGTGTAGCAAAGAAATATTGAATTAAGTCATAAAGTCTTGTATTTTACAGAAGTAAACTGTTACACTCACAATGATGGTTTTGTTTCATTTTGTGTGGTAGCATTTGAAAAATTTACTCCTGTGATGATTGAGTTTAGATCCAATTCTTTTGTCCACCTTGGGTTAAAACTGAAGATCCGTGTTAAGTGCTCAGGACTGGCTGCAGGATCTGACACATGGGTTAAATAACCCAGGAAATGTTTATTTAACCTGCAGACCAGTACTGTGCAACCCTGCCCGCGTTTTAGCCCTAAATTGACACACGTCAGTGTACTCATCTGCCCTCGAATCTTTCTATCTGGGAGGTTAAATCTATCCTGCTCCTTACTTCTAAAATATGCCATAAAAAATGTTAAATAAATAAAAGTTAGCCTTCAAGAATAGATCTGAAAATTCACAAAATTGATTTAGAAAGGTCACAGGCTATTTTTGTGCTGTTTTCACTCGGTCGATCTTCATTTGCTCATTCTGACTACTACAGAAAAATATTTGCAGACTCCTCTCGTATTGAAAACACAACACCATCATGCTGGCGGTTCCCTGCCGAGCTCCAAGGACATGGTGAACAACTGGTGCCCGACCTGCGGGGTTTTGGTGCTCTTGACCCAAATGGGTTCAAAATTAAATCGCTTGATCCCTTGACCATCGCACATCATTCTTGGAAATTTTGTGTCATTTAATGAAAGAGTTTTGCACAAACTGCTGACAGCCACACAGACAAATACAGACAAACGTCACTGCGAACAGTGCCCCTTCGCCTTTGAGCAGCGTAATTAGATCAAATGTTATCTAATGTTTTAACGGCCTACAGAGTTTTTTTTCCTTTAGTTGGGTAAAATCCCCTCTCAAAGGGGAGAGGGTAATGTGTTGCCATGGGTACCACATGTGGGTTGGAAAGTGGAACACCATCCGCTAAGGCTTTTGTCTGGTTGCTGTTTAAAGAAAAATGCTGCATTTGTCGAGGCTTGAGTGTTGGGCCTGGAGGAATGAATTATCACATTGAGACCAACTGCCAACACCTACTCATCCTGGCAGAATTTGATAGACGGCAAGTTGAAATTGACTCCCTCAGCTGGAGTTGTATGGCTAAGCTAGCATTTTACATGCTATTCCTCAGTAGGTGCTATTCTTGCACCCTTGGTGTTTAGCTAACAGCGTCATTCCTTAATATCTGTGGCACAATGCTTCTCCATAATTCTGTAATCTATGAGGCCTCACTGCTATCTCCAGGCTGCATTATTCTGGGTCTGTCACGGATTACCGTTATTGTGCCATCTGTTTGCTTTGGCACACACGGACAATGTGTGCTGTATGTTGTTGGCGCACACAGCCCCAGTACCTCGTTGACCCGTTCATCTGTATCCAAGCTGGGCGAACAATCACAAGGTGCAGTGTGAGCCAGAGCAGGAAATGGTGTGATGAGTTTGCAGTCGAAAGACAGGACTTATTTAACAGAGTGGTGTATATTAAATGGTAGATATCATGTGGGTATAAAGGAAACGTAACAATTAAGTCAAAACATTTCCGTCTCATCACAAAGCTCAAAATCTGATTTATTCACTGGATACACCCACATAGTGTAGGATTACTTCAAAAGTCCAGCTCTGTGGTATTATTTTGCCCTGTGCTTTATTAGAAATCTGCAACACTGGAGCATTCGGAATGTCAAAAGGTATGCAGCAAGACTCGTACTTTCCAATTACCTCTGTTATGATGATGTTATTTGAAGATCTGGAGTGATATTGAGACTGACTCTAATCCAGTAATTGAGTTAAAATGTTTTGTCAGGGCATGTTAATGTTAAGCAGTATTACTTTGCATATGTGTGTGACCGGATTTAACTTTGTACAGGACAGAGCCTGTGCTGCAAGATCTTTTCTCCTCGTTCACATGCACATACTCCCAAGCCATTCGGATTGCAATGAGATCAGAAATTTGGTTTTGGAACTGCTCTTCCTTCATCGATGTGTAGCAGTTTATCGGAATATCAGAGGCTCTGTCATGAAGATAAGAATCTTAAGACTGTAGTGTCTCCAAAATCTAACTCTTAAATCTGATCAAAAGACAGCGTTTGCTGATGATGGTCAGGTTAAGTATGATCTCCTGTAGCAGTTACCCGGAAGTAATGTGTCCTTCATGAGTTGTCACATACGACACTCCGAATGCTCTGTAAAATGTGTCAGATAAGATGGGATCTGCTCATTCTGGACTCATACATTCCCATTAATGCAATCAGAACTGCTGTTAATGGAAAATAAATGGTGCAGTTGCCACTGGGTAAATGGATGGAGATTACGGGGATCCTTTTAAAAATCACATAAATATAAAATGGCCTCTGAGATGATGAGGGAAGGGCACGGATGCCATGCCTGCACGCTGACACTGGTGGATAAAATCTCTCCTGTGGACACTGTAAAATCAAAGTGAATATTATTTTATGCCTCTCCATATAAAATGTGATGTTTTCCCATAAAGGTGGGATGTGAAAAATGCTTTAAAATCCTGTCTGTTTGCTGCCCTCATATTTCACCACACATTACACTTCCCCCGGGTCCCCAGACTCTGTCGTTATCCCGCCTGTGTGTAAGGGTCGGGGGTGAAGGACAGGTCGTTGCGTCGCATGTTCAGATTCACACGGTGTTGCACCGCGAGCACTTTTCAGTGCTCTTGTCCGTGATCGATGGGGGAAACATTCAAGGAGAAGCGGAGGAGAGGAAAATGGCTGCCTGGTAACCAGGAACCTGGACATCCTCTCTCTCCTCTCAAAACTACAGAGACTTATGCGAGCCACTCAGCAAATATGAGGGGAGGAAGAATTTTCATTCTTCAGTTTAAGTGATTGAACGTAAATATTCAATTGTTTTTTTTGTTTTTTTTTTTTTTTGAAAATGTAAGTTAAAGCACCACATAATGTTTGGTTCTTGAGCTTTCAGTATAGTGAAGCACCTGGACTTTTCAAATCACTCCCATTTGTCCCCCGCCGCCGCGGTAGCGTGCGGAGCGGGGAACATAGTATTCAGCTCCATCCGTCAGTCCGTCACGTCCCGTTTGTTGTGAATGCGATATCTCGGGAACGGTTTGGCCGATTTCATTCGTCTTTGGCTTTGATGTGTATTGGTATGATACGCCGACCCCAGTCGATCTCCGTGACCTGGTGGTGGACATGGCCACGTTTAGTGGCAACACTTGTTGATTTTTATATTGTCCTAACTTTTTCAGCATTGGGATGGTACCTTCAAAGTTATGCAGATCAGAAGTGATGCACTTGATCCAAGATGGTAGCCAGTAGCATAAAGCATAGAGGTAGAGATCTGATAATACATCTCTATTCTCTGTTTCTGCTAATCTCTGCTGCTCTACTGAAATAATGAAATTGCAAGAGATTGAGAAGGATAAAAGACTGGTAAATTATTGATTGTTTTCCCTCTGGGCAGCTTTGTTTGCTGTCTTTCTTAATTACTGTAATTTTATTAGCTGCTTATTCTTTCTTTGTATCACTCAATATTAACATATCAGCCTGAATTCCTGAGTACTGACCGACTGGGAGAGCGTCCCCCTGGCGAAATATTAAGATGTTTACTGAATGCAGTTATATTGGTCATGATGTTAATTACTCAACCGAAAGGGACCCAGTCACTGACGCCTGAATTATTCATGGCTCACGTTTATTTCCCCCAAGCATGATGTAACCCCTGAAATTATAAAATCAAACTGATGGTATCAAGTCCCACTCTAGCATATATTTTTCCCTTAAAGGCTGAATCAGCAATAAGACGTCACTATTGTTGAGAGTTGAAGCACAACAGAGCTGCTCGCCCCTCCCCTCCAGAAGCTTGGAACATGAACACTCTTTTCTTAAAGTGAAACTTTGTGTCTTTGCATTGACTTTAAAAGTAATCTGTCGGGCGAAAAATTCATTTTGCGTCCAGTGTGAAAGCAGCTTAAGAATGGCTCACTCTGCTGGCTAAATGGCCGTGTCCAGCTCATTTTGATAAACGTCCAGTAACAACAATGACGACTATTGCCAGACAATAAATATACACCATTAGTGCTAGCTACAACAAGGTATCTGACAAGTATCTTAGCTCGGCATTACAAAATGAGTTTTAACAACATAGATCAACACTTTTTGCTAAACTTATCACGCAGTTATACATTCATTGACGAATTTCAACTCTGAGTACTAACCAGATAAAAAAATGTTATCACACGAACACAAACTCTGGTCGAATCAGACAGAATTAGCAAACTCACTAGCTTGTCAACCGAGATTAAACTCGTTTCAAAGAGGAAATATCGATCTCTGTGCTGTTTGATTCATTCTGACCAGCATGATCTATGCAAGATAGCCATACAAAAACTATACACGAGCTTCCCTCAACTTTGCTTGGGATGACAATTTACAATTCACATCCAACTGAGTAAACATCAGCTGTACTCACCTCAAGTAGAAACAAGTCATCAGAGTTAAAACCATCACCTCCCGGAATTCTCTCCAACGTTGGTATGTTTTCCCTATGTTGATTCGGGACTTTGCATAGCTGCGATCGCGTTGAGGGAAAAAGGAACATGCACTCGTTTGAGCGTCTCTTTTTCAGTTTAGCTTCCACCATGCTTCACTCTGCCGCCTTGGTAGTGCCACTGCCAGTTCATTTTGATCCTCAGTCCCACCCACTTGTCGTGCATGAGCACGGAATTGGCGCAGAAGACCCACCCCTGCCCTCAGATTCGTTGGAACACTTTTTAATGATGTTTGGGGACGCGGGTAGGTCCCCAAGAGTTTGTGTATTTCTCTCAGTGTCTACCTGGCTGTAGGTGGCCTACAGTAACCGTAGTTTTTCACCGCCCACTCATGAGAGGAGCTGCTAACAGTTCCTGAGGAAGAATCTCCTTTACGTGACAAATTATGTTTTGGCTCAGAATCGCTGATACAACCTTTAATGTGTTTAGTATCGATAAAACCATTAAAACCACAAATGCACAATTTGTTTACAGCTAACTTTTTCCACTGATGTTCATCATTGAATTTCAAGTGGAAAGAAAAGGCCAAGTGAGTATCAGGTCAGTGCATCCCTTTCATCTACATGCACAATTGAATGGCAGGTAAAGTACTCCATGAACACGGCTCTCCGAGCTGCTGTACTGCACTGAAGCCTGTACTGCACTGAAGGCTGAACTGCGCTGAAGCCTGTACTGCACTGAAGGCTGTACTGCGCTGAAGGCTGTACTGCGCTGAAGGCTGTACTGCGCTGAAGGCTGTACTGCACTGAAGGCTGAACTGCGCTGCGCTGCGTTAGATGATGAGTGATGACACGCAGCCATAACCTCCAGCATCCAGTGTTCTTGCTTTTGGAAGCTCAAACCTGACCTGCTCCCTGAATGCGTAAAAAACTTAACCCTTTCCCAGCCAAATACAGACCAGGTCTCAACAGTAACTTGCAGAGGTTTCCTTGATTATATTTTAGCACTCAGTATTTCCTGAACGTGCACCGTAGCTAACTTGCCCTAGTTGCTTTTCATAATAATTCTGCTCTGCACAGTCCAATTGTGCTTTCAGAAATTCAGCTGAAAATGGCCTTGTGACTGGGATAAGAGATGATCATGGTCATACGTGTATTTCTATTTCCAATTATCAACAACTAATGTTTATACTGAATAGAAAATCATCTGGCCAGTGTACTGCCTCTATAACTCAATTACAGTTTTTTAAACCCTTGTTAAGACCAGGGAGGTCTTGTTGAAATTTAAATCTCTTCTTCAAGGGAGCCCTGGGGGTTGAGGTGGGGAGGGCACAGCCAGTTGGATCAGGGGATCATTAGGTGGCAGGTTGGGGCTTTAGCCATGACACCGGGGAACCCCCTACTCTTGTCGATAAGTGTCATAGGATCTTTAATGACCACAGTGAGTCAGGACCTCGATTTAACGTCTCATCCGAAAGACGGTGTCTCCTTCAGTACAGCGTCCCCATCACTGCACTGGGGATTATTCCACCAGAGGGGAGATCACCTACTGACCAACAACACCTCTTCCACCAGCAACTTGGTGTTCCCAGGTGGTCTCCCATCCAAGTACTAACCAAGCCCCCACCTGCTTAGCTTCAGCCAGGCGGCTAGAGCAGATCAAAAAGTGGTTCAGCTGCCAGCAACATTTATTTGACTACTGAATGAGGAAAGTACATACGGAATTCCTCATAAAGCAGAGCATTACAGAGAGGTGAGATGGTAATGCTCTGTGATTTGCTCTCTTTCTGACCTTGAGAAGTGGCAGAGTGTCCCGTTTATGGGCCTGAGATACCAGCTCAGTGGTTCCGGCACTGAATCTGTCATTGGGCATCGCCGCTGTACCTTTGTGCTGAGCAGATAATGCGAATTGCATCAGTAAATCTCCTGCTGCAGGAGAGAATGGTGTATATATAAAAAGGATATGCAGCGTGAATCACTTTAGATAAGTCTTCTAAATGCCAAAATGGAATGTACATCAAACATGATTTGTCGGCGGGAGATCGGGAAACGGTTTTCACTGGGAATCGGCTCTACGCTGAAAGACGCCGTGAGGCAAAATACTGACAAGAACAAAAACACCAGGCTTGGAAACGACAGTCGCATGATCACTGACATCATGGATCCCACAGAGGAGAAACGGAGTACAAAAAGCAACCATTTTAAACTCCTCTCAAAACCTATTATCACCATTCCCTGTGCAAAGCTGAACTGATTCAAGGGTTTATCAATCCCATCCGCTGTCTCGTTCCTAATGAAACAACAACACTTGTGTTCAGAGGACACTTTTCTCGACACTGATCTTAAAGAAGATCTCTTCTCTCGCACTCACTGAAGGCAATATGAAAATACGATCTGATTTTACATTTTAAAGACTAAAAGAGGACTCAGGTTTTTTGAATACTTAATTGTGTCGGCTGCCACTTAAGCTGTGTTTGGAGGATGAGATGTAGATGGTGCCCTTTTACTATGTACCCTGGTCTAAGAAAAGGACGAAGAAACAGCAGGATAAATCGTTGCATCGCCCCCTAAGAGTCAGCTCACAATCGCACAAATGAAACTGACAAGCAGTTGTCTAGTAGAGCATCATGAATGGTGGGAAAATATTCGTGAATCAGCAAGCAATTGCAGCCCATTGTATTTCCGTCGGCTCGATGAGGTTTATTGACTCCACTGAAGCTCATCTTGACTGCTCTCATAATAGCCGACACTTCGTGGAGAAAGGCTCCTGCACTCAGCAGATCCGATCCGCATTGGTCTTGCTTCTTCATGCGGCTGTATCGACACTAACCCCATTTGGGTCTGTAAAATGCAGCGGTTGTGTTGAAACCAGAGGAAATCAGGCCTATTTTAAATTCAAGCGGAGGTCCAACAGTATCCAACGATCCCAAAATATGTCCTGCTGAATTACCGGGAAACGTGTATAAAATGATGCACAAGATCTCGACATTTTCCATTTGATGTGATGCTGCGGTCATAAAAACATGCCGTCCTGGGTTTGAATATTTCCCTCGATACTATAAAGCTGCTTTCACACTGGAAGCGAAACGAATTTTTCGCACGACAGATTACATTCAAAGTCAATGCAAAGAAACGCGTGTTTTCGCGTCTTTGAATTGACTTTGAATGTTATCTGTCGCGCTAAAAATTTGTTTCGCGTCCAGTGTGAAAGCAGCTTTATAGTAGGCTACTGGGGGAAATATTCGAACCCAGGACGGAATAGACTCGGAATCTCCACACGGGAAAACTTAAGTGAGAAGTTAAGAGTTTAAAGGGTGAACGTCTGACTCAGCTTCGTGTTCCTTTGCGCGGTCCAGCAGACTGTTACCCTCAGGCTTGCAGACTTTCCACGCCACCTCACACTGTAAAAAATGATATGTTAAATCTACTAAAAAAAAATAAGGCAACAATTTACACTCACTTTAATGGAGTTAATGTTACTCACGGCCTTTTTAAGTAGATTAATTTTAAAAAGTTGTGTAGATACAACTCAACTTAAATTTGTCCAAAGTACAAGGAGAACCCAGAATTATATTTAAGATTACCCAATAATATTAAGTTTGAAAATACCAGCATGTGAAGATTTTGTTTGATATGTACTTAATTATTAAGATAATATTACTTAATAATATTATTTAAATATGCCAAAAATTCATACTTAGTTTTACATAATGTTTTATGTAGATCTACTGATATACAAAGCATTACAAACACTGGAATCTTGAAAATATTTGGTTTATTCAGCCATTAACAGGTATACTATTTGTATACATGAATCACAATTAAAACCACCACTGCATAAGCAGCAACAATTGAAACCACCGCTGCATAAGCAGCAACATTTAAAACCAAAATGCGTTGCCCTTCGTTATAGTGCCCCACTTCTGGCAGACATGTAAATTTTTCCGTCTGAGGTGAGTGCAGGGGACCAGCCCTTCAAATCGCACCACCCTCCCTTGCACAGTTTAGCCTGCAGCACCACTTTTACCAACGGAAAAATAAAAATAATAATAATAACAAAAACAATAGGGTTCCCAGCCCTTACGGGCTTGGCCCCCTAATAATAAAAATCTGAACAAAAACAATAGGGTTCCCAGCTTTCACGGGCTTGGCCCCCTAATAATAAAAATCTGAACAAAAACAATAGGGTTCCCAGCACCGCAACGACAGGGAAACGCGTATGCTTGCATTCACGTTTCTCTGGCCCCCTAAAAAACAATCATCTCATCAGCTTTCGAGGCACCTTCTAGGTCAGACTCTTAGACCAGCTTATTCTTCAAGGTTTGCAGCTTGCCTGAAAGCTTGAAGTCATCCAACTGTATGAATAGTTTCTGAAAAGCCTCAAATGTATACTTTAGCTGTTTGGGGTAGCTGAGATTCAGCGAGTAGACCAGGCCAAGAAGAGTGGCTGCAGCCCGTGCTACATTTCCAAGACCATGGATCACCACGGCACCCTCCAGGATGATGCCCACATCCTCTGGACTGTCACCTTCAGAGGCTCCTTCCTTTCTAATGACATAGATTTTCATCACATCCTGTGCGCTGTCCTGCATGTCTGCTGCATCCTGTAAAAATTAGAAATTGATTATTCTCTGACGACCACCCCTTCTCTGCACTTAAAGGGTTATTTTGAACATTAGGGCCTATTTGTAGGCTGTCTTCTATAAACCTGAAACATAGAAACCATAATTTTACTGATCACTTCAGTATTGAGCGAGAAACAGCTTGTTTTCAGGGTTACTGTTAGGTTATGGAAATGGACAGGACACTCAAACAATTTGATAAAAGTGCTTTTCAGAAATGGGAAGCACAGGGTGTTATCTTACCGGTCGGCAAGTAGTACCAGGTTGGACTAGTACTAGCCAGGTGTACCAAATAAAGTGGCTGGTGAGTGTATATCTAATCAGGCCAGAAAAGCAGGAAATCCTTTAAAATCACACCCCTGTGTAAGAAATCGAACCAGTACTATTTTTTTCCACAGGGTTTCAGACATTTTAATACTAGGATTCACTTGGATTTATCTCTACAGGCAAGTAAAACAGGTAAGTATAAAGGGAGTTGGGTTTATCGCGAATAAACATTTTCCGAACGGGTAAGTATATTAGGTTCAGAACACATTTGGTGTGTAATGACGTCTTGAAGAATTGGTTTAGTATTATAGGACTACAATAGTCTGAATATTCTTTTATTTCCCTCAACTAGTCCCCCAAAATATATCACGTTACCTCTAACCATTTTCAGAAGCAAAGCTCACTGTCCAGAATATTTGTAATTTGACGTTTTACTTACGTTGTAAAAGTTGAACCTTAGGGCATCGAAACATGTTTTAACGTTGTTCCCTCATTGCATTGATATATGTGTCCGGGGTAGATTCAAATAATTTTCAGTAGTTTTTATTTTATACTTGCATTTTAACCGTTTTTGTGCAGCTTACGCCAACTATCTTTGTTTCTGAAAATGGTTAGAGGTAACGTGATATGTGTTGAGTGACTAGTTGAGGGAAATCTAAATATATTCAGACCGGTATGGTCCCTTAAGCATTATAAGCAATGTTATAAGGTTTTGTGTGACCACAAACCTCCACGTCAAAGCAAAGTATCTCGAGAATGAAAAGTTTGTCAATTTTGATATGGACCTTTGTATCACAAATAACCTTATAACATGGCTTATAATGCTAAATACCAAACCTACCATTTAAAGTCGTATTTCAGCTCAATTGCCCTTTACTCACATGGTAGTCTTTTATCAGGTCTGCTCCGTTTTCCCCAAGGTACTCCACCAAGCATCGAAGGACCACTTCCCTTTTGTGCCAAATGGTGCTGATTGGATCCTGTAAAGACATCAAAAACATTCTTTCTTCCTTTTGAATTCAGCCATTTCAATAAGGCTAACAGTCAGGATCAGGAAACTTGTTACCTTCAGTAGAACACTCATTTTAGCCTGCAGTCGCTCCCCTACAAGTCCTCCTTTGGATTGGAAGAGGCCTAGCAGCTTTGGAGTGTACTGGTCCAACATTGACATGAACTTCGGCTCAAGAGGTTTTGTAGTCAATCTCTGGAACTCTTCATTGATCTGGAAAACAGTGAAATATGCTTTATGAATGTTTGAAAACATTTCATCTCATCATTGTTCACTCAACATTCATTCAATAAAATATTCCACTTTATATTTGACATACACGTTCTGCATGCATCTTGTTCGATTTAAATTAAAATGCATTTTCAAACAAATAGCCTTCTCAAATTTAATTTGATACCTTAGGCAGATATTTTACTCTGAATACAGTTATACTACAAGCCCTTACCTCAGATGTTTCAAACAGACCAGGCCATCTGTCCTTGAGGTCCACCACTTTGGGGCACAGGTTGACAACTTCATGTCTTCGGTGAGCAAAAGTTCTTGCCATTTTTTCTTTGATTACCCTTGCGTTGTTCTTTTTCTTTGTCTCAGTCAACAGTTGTCTTCTCTCTTCTTCCATGCTATCCTCTGTTTCATCTGTTGGATATGGTGGTAGGTAGTTGACCTCTGCTTTTTTTGCCTTCTTGATGTTCTTGGCAGGCTTTCTATCACCAGGATGTTTGCGCTTCAGTGAGTTGCATGTAACCTCGGGAACGCCGATGTTTCTCAACTTGGAGCGGAAATTCCCCATCTTGTACTTGATGCTGTACTGCCAGCTGTAGAAGCCAGTAAAAGAGGCAGCATCTTTGAGGCATGGATGCTTCTTCACAAGTGCTTCAGCTACTGAAGCGACCTGCAAACTTGTCGGATAGGCAGTGTATGTGAAGATGGACTGAGACAACCTATCCAGAATTGCAGGCTTGACGTTTGGGGAGGTCAGAAGGGTGCCATCTTTTCTATAGGCTTCGTTGGCCCTCTCAAGCACTATCTCAGTTTCATAAGTAAAAATAGGGATCGGGAACTCTTTAGGCCAAGGTGCCCTCTCTGGACTGCTTCTTGGAGAGAGTGCGATTGTGTCCTCTGAGGCACTGGAGCCACTTTCAACTGTTGACTGGGACATGGTAGATGAACTCTGGTCATTTGAACTTTGGGGCACGAGACTGTGAAAGCTTACATTCTCCAAATTCACTGTATCTAAATTCAGTGTCACCATAGGGTACACAACTTTGATTGTGTCTTTGTGTTTAAGTAAGTCAGTTCCAGTGAGGCTGAAGTAGTCTTGAAAGTCTAAGTCCAGATACTGCAGGTCGAAGTCGAGTGTACATTTAATAAGGTCCTTCACTGCTGTAGTCAGCTCCTCAACGGTCTCTGGGATACCAGACGGCAGGATCAACTTGTAGGCTTTCTGTTCAACAATTACTTTCAGCGCAGGAGGATCCATTTTGCCTTCCATTAGCTGAAAAGCAAAACATATGGTTAGCACAACATGACGCATCTTATGCATCAAAAGTTTGTGTTCACTTAGCTCTGGTACAGCACACTAGTGGGTAGATGCCCCCGATCTTTGGTATAAGGAACATATTTTTGCACTAAACAGCCAGAGGTGGAAAGTCCAGGTTCAGAAAGTAAAAGTCCTCCCCAGAATTTGGTTCCAACCACCTGGATGTGTTAATTAGCGCAATTCTTCAGCCAGCAGGAAGAGGTAATGAGTTCATGGGAGGAAGAAACACATGGCAAGACTTTTACTTTCAGCCACCTGGAATTTCCACCTCTGTTCACAGCACATATCCACAGCAAATCACTCAAAATTACTATAAATTACCTGCAGTTAATGTGCCGTTTCAATGTAACCATACGCTTTCCTGCAACATTATATGCTGCTAAGGGGTACATGTCACTGAGTTCCTGTTGCTCTACAACAATCATGTTCTTAGAGTTCTCCAACTGAAAGGATCTCATGTGTTCATCATACCAGGCATTGAGTGTCTTCACAATGAATTTGACATGGTTATCTAAAAGGACTATCTGAACTATTTCCACAAAGTCAGGGAGGCCTCCAGTGGAACCATAAGGTAAAATCATCCCAACATTGTACTTTGTACCAAGGTAAGATACAGAATGAGATAACTGCACGTTTGTCAGAGTTGGTGATGTCTTTCTTAAAGTTTCCTGAATGTTTACATGCAGAACTTCTAAGGGAACTGAGGATACTTTGGTGACACAGAAGATGGGTTTTGCAGCATTTTCTTGTGAGTGATAAGCAAGCATCAACTGATGCCTGGTAGAAAGGGTGAGTAATACGTTTCTGAAGTTGGTGGTATATCTCACAATCCGTTTGAAAAAGCTGTGTTTGGCTTCAAACCGCATTGTCCATAGTCCAACCAGAGGACCAAATGATTCAATCAACCCAGGGTAATGCTCCAAAAAATGATGCTTGGGGCTCAACTGTAACTCCGGGAATAGCTCCAACAGTCTATGGCGATGTTCAGAAATCTTTGAGTCAAGATATGAGATAGTTTGTTCTGTGTGGACTGGGGCCACCACAAGTTCAACTATGTCCTTCAAGATCAAGAGAATCTGCCATGCTGGCTCATCCAAAGGTACTTTAGCACCTAAAATAAGGGGCAACAATCGAATAAGGGTCCAGTTCTCGTGTGCATTACCCCCTATACTTTTACGAGCAGCAAAGTTCTTTGGTAGACCCTGAGGACAGTCTGTCTTATCAGTCCACCGGTATGGAAACTGGCTGATTAAGTCATTGAGCTCAGTCACATTGAAGTACTTCTTCTTAATAAAAACACTGAGGCAGAGTGCTATGACACCTTCAAAAAGGTCATGAAGAATGTCAGCTGGATAGCCAGAGACAAAGTGGAAGTGTTCAAGATTTTCAGTCAGTGGACAAGCTTTTTTAACACCATAGACATGGATAACAGTGGGGTCTGCCTTAACAGATTCAACATGCAAGCGGTGGCTTTCTTTTGTCCGCGGTGGAAATGCTCCTGAACGTACTTCCTTCTGCTGGAATTCAGAATGATGTCCAAGACAAAACCGACAGATGTAAGGGCCAGTGAAATTTTCAACAAGTCCACCAATGGAATGTGCACCAAGATTATCGGCTGCAACACAATGCACAGTCCCTCTGATATATTTCCCAAGAGTCGTAATGTATACTCCTTCCTGTTCTAATACAGATAGATCTTTGAGGAGAGGCTCTAAACACTTTTCATAGCCAAATTGTTTCACATCATTTGCTTTGCAAAGAACTGCTAAATATATCGATGTCAGTACAGATCTAAATTCTGCTGAAACATTTGCCAAAACCCAATATACGGCTGTGATTTTATGTTTCTTCCGTGATGTCCCAAGCGGGTTGCACAACTCAAAATCGTCAATGTAGAGGACTAGAGAGATTCTCGGCTCTCCTCCAGCATAAAATTTATTTTGCTGAAAATATTTCCCATCATAGAATGACTCGTATTGTGAATTAGGACTTGAACGTCTTATTAACACCTGCTCTACAGTGTCTTTATTCGACAGCAAGTGGCCCAATGTCTTCAGAATAGAAACATACTGAAAGCTCTTCTTCTCTGTGGAATCAAGAATATACTCCACTGGCTCCACAACTTGAAATCTTTCCTTGAAATACTGTCTTCTTTTGAATCCAGTGGCAAGGGGACCACCTTCACTCAATGCTGTAGTTATAGGATTGGATTTACACAACTCCTCGACTAATTCAGTGATAATACTTCCATCAAGATTGCAATTGTTTTTCTTTAAAGTTGACTCAACAATGTTTCTGATACTGGTAATAGATGCAGAACCACAAATAAATTGCAACTCTTCCACCAAATGGTCAATGCATTTTCCTGAAACATTATATATACTTTCCAATTTCAGCAAAAGAGACCCAATCTTCTTAACAACTACACTTATTTCATCATCCTGAATTTCATCCTCCAGAATATCACTATCTACAGTTGGCTCCTCACAATTCTCATCAGCAGCATCCAATTCACTCCGGCAAGGCTCTTCTCTACTAGACTGGTGTTTCCCAGTAATTTGGGCCTTGAAATCATTGAAAGAATGAGGATTGTGTTTCCTGCTTCTGTGTGTTTGAAAAGTGCCATAAATGTTTGTTGCAAAAGTACATCCCTCAAATGGGCATTCAACCGTTTCGTGACTTCGCAGATGATATGTAATATTGTGGAAAAAATCTCGCTCATTCGAAAAAGTAGTGTTACAAAGTTTGCACCAAAAAGAATGCACTAATCCAGGCCCAAGAGTTTCCTGTGCTGCATGATACCGAGACAAATGTGAGCGGAGACTACTCCATGACTTAAAAGAGCAATGGCAATCTGTATGTACACAAAGCAGGGAATTTCCACGAGAATAGGTCCCGTGCTGCAGCCTATAATGTTTAAGGAGAGCACCTCTTGCAGTAGAAACAAATGTGCAATGTTTACACTGCCATCTCATTTGTAGAAACCTAAAAAAAAAAAAAAAAACTTCAGACTAACACACTGTTGCTTTTTGTAATGGCTATTACATTTGACAAAAGAGCAAGAATAGAAATGATCACATATCAGCCTATAATCTACACCTCCAATTAAGAAATATATCTAACTCAAGTCCCTGCATCAGATGTGTGAGAAATGCATAGACCTACTGTAGCTTACCTCAAGATTAGCGATTGCGCAGAACGGATTGAGTCTGTTCAGTCACTGATAATACCTGCCTGCAAAAAGATACAAACAGTATCAGACATGTTAAATCAATGACTTGCATGAACATACTTGTTATACAGACTAGGGTTGGATTTTTCACAGTGTTGGACCGTGACACGGTCCCCCCCACACACCCCTGTCTAAACCCCATGTGTCTAGCACCCCCCCAACACACACACACACACACACACACACGCACAAGGTCGCTCAATGTTTTGGCTCAGTGCACGCGGGTTTGGTATTGCTGCGTTTGGTAAGTTGAGGGCTACAGGTAAGTATTGTACATCTGCTAGATAGGAATAGAGTAGGTATCGGTCAAGGGCTAGAAGAGAGTAAGTTTAAGTTGAGGGCTAGAGATAAGTACTGTACATCTGGTAAGTATTAGGTATGAATAGAGACGATTTAGAACTATTACTAACAAGGTAGTGGTTCCCTTGGTTTTCTCTCCACAGGCAAGTATAACAGGGTTAGTACAATATCTTCATATTAGGAATTGAGCTCTTATGTGATAAATGGCAATTTTGTGTTGTGAATGATGAATATAACTTCTCAATTCCACTGACACTGGTTGCATGGCACTCCGATTTTGTTCTGTCCTCCACACTGCTTCATATTCCACCGGTTGGATTTCAGGAGCGAACATTTTAGAAATCCTGCCAAGGTGTCGGGGGGGTGGATCTAACTAACCATGGACTACTAGTCATGATAGTCTACTACTCTCTGATGCACCCAAACTACAGGATCCATTAAAAATAGACCTAGGGTCTATTTTTTTACTGAAGCTCTGCGGACTGCCAGATCTTGAAACATACCGCACCATATCTAATGAAACAGAAGCATTCTCTAGAGTGACGGTGATCAAGTCCAACTGCAGTACGGTAACTGACACGACAAGATGTGTTTGTGAAACACTGATGCCCCCGTGGGCCATGTTAAAGTTTTTGTCACCAAGTGTCATTGCTCCAAGGTCAAGGTGACAAGGTGAAAAGTCATGACCCCATCTGAAATGCCTTCTCACAAGCAAAGCATCTGCCAAGTGTCAAAGTCCTATCATGAGCCGATCAAAAGTTATAGCCATGTTAAAGTGCGGACAGACAGACGTACAGACGGACAGGTGAAAAACTATATGGCCCCGAAAGAGAAGTGTCCCAGATCTGGCTCTCTGCAGGGTTCCGGTATAAACAGACAGCCGGTCACTTTTTGACTGATCTCACAGCTGGGATAAATCAAATGGTAGTAGAGGTCAATGGCTACTTAGATCCCGCCCCCTGAGTGGGCTAGTAGAATTTAAAAATAAATGTTCGCTCCTGAAACACAACCTGAGGAATATGAAGCAATGTGAAGGACGGAACCAAATCAGACCATATTTGGAACACGTTAAATTATAAAACATGGGTCAGTTTCAATCAATTTCATGATTGTTTTATTCAAATTGGCTTTAAATTAGCCAAATCATTTGATAATAAATCTCTATTTTTCAATTAACATGCATTTTCCTCACCTCCATTAAAGGAGCATTATGTAAGAATGTCGTCAAAACTGTTACTGCAGCCACATTCAAAACACTGCCGCGAGGTGTTTCCCCACGCTCTCCCCCCAAGACTCAGGGTTCCCAGATAGGTTGGTGTATCCTGCAAGCAGCTACCATGGCAAGTGACGAGTCCTACACCGTAAGTTGATGTATGAAACAAAATTAATAACCTTATTCAACTGTTGAAAGTATTTATATGTCTATACCCGTCTAGTAACCATGCAAGTTAGCCACTCTTGGCTAAACCTTACCTGTCCAGGAGAAAAGTAGCCACTTCTGCATCTGTTTTCAAATTCTTCTCCACTTTCAACCGTTTCCACCGTTTAAAAGCATCTCCGATACAGACTTGTTTTGATTCGTGTTTTGTCAAGGCATTTTTGAAAATCATATAGAGGTTGTTATGCTTTACTCGCATCAGCCATTTCAGCTCAGTCCCAACTGGCAACCTGGATGCTGAAAGCTACTGACCGCATGATACGTTGACGGTGGTGGGTGGCGCAACAGGCCAAAACACAAGATCAAAACATAAACATGATTTGCAGGCTGCAAAAAAAATTTTTAAATGCGAATATTCTGGCTGTACTACTGTTGCCGTTGAGATCAGTATGTTATATCAATGTTATTCCTCAGAATGCGGTGAAATATCAGAATGATTTTATGATTATTTTCCATAAATTTCTTACATACTGCTCCTTTAAGTTTTGTTACTTCTACCCCTCAGAGTGACGAGTGCATGTGACTATTTGATGATAGAACAATTCAGCTCTGGACAAAAATGAGAAATGCATACGATACCTCAAGATTAGCTATGCAGAACAAGAACAGTAGTTGGCTGTTATTCACAATGCAAGTCTGTGAAGATATAATTGCAATATTAGACATGTTAAAATCAACATGACAGGCATGGATATTTAAGAGAATAACATCCCAACAACAGGCGAGGGGAGAAAGACATGATAATAAATGTAGTGTAGGCTAATACATAATAGGAAGACTAAACAGCCACAAACTGTGCATGACATACAGGAGGGGACACATGGAGAGAAAATAGTCTCAAAATAGTCACAATTGTGTACTACATGATCTGTAAGTGTAAACTAAGACCTACAAATGCGTGCAATGATTTGCGCGCAACTCTGGGTACTTGCAAATCCGTATTCCAATCCACCCACTAACACTGAGCAATTTGTGAACGTGTTTGCAAATGCACAAATCAAAAACTGAATAACTAAATATTTTATGTACTGATTTTTTACTTCACCTTCGCAAATGTAATAATGCCCGCTTTCAAATAACTTCCTGAGTGTACAAATCTCTAAAAATATTTGTGACATTCTTTTTGTTCACTTACGGATTGTTAAATGCGTGCGCACAGATCGCCAGGTACGCACAACTCAGTTTACACAAACACGTGGGAGTTAGTATACGTTTACAGTTAAATGAGTGTGCACAGATCACCAGTTACGGACAAATCCACTTTTAGGAGCACGTGGAGCTTTGAGACTACTTTCTCACTGTTCTGCTCTGCACAGATTCTCGAGTTTTTTTTTTTTTTTTGCACAAGCGCAGATGCACAAACTAGGACATGGGGCTTTCAGTTAATTTGTGTGCAATAATTTCAAAGTGGGAAACACACGTTAATATAAACAGACAAAATAGTGGGTCACCCCTCAGTTAGAACACATACAATATAAAATAAATGCAAATATAAATATATGGCAAAGTATTCTCATGTTGGCAATTATCAGGTTAGCTTAACCGTATTGGAGAGGGCGATTAGCTAAGCTCCTTATATCGCAATAACTCTAATCTGTTTGATTAATTACTGAAAATAGTAAATATCGCTAACTCGCCCTCTGCAATATGGTTAAGCTAACCTGATATTGGCCAGCACCAGGAAACTAACATTATGTTAACTTGTAGGCCTAATACATTGATCATGAATGTAGTTACTAGAAATAGAAATTGGCCTTAAAAATAACTGTAATGTTAGCCTGGTGTTGAGATAAACTTAACAGTGCATCAAGCTCTCAGAGATAAATAACGTTATCCTAGCTGAAATATAACGTTAACAATAATCATATTGCAAAGCGTATGCGTTTTGCATACAGGCTAGCTAACTTTTACTTACGTTATGTCACAGGATGAGCCGCCAGCGCAGATCTCTTGCAGTAGCATATTTAAATGTCTGCAATATTCATTCACTGAATATAATTTACAAAAGCCAAAACCAGTGAAGTTGGCACATTATGTAAATCGTAGATAAAAACAGAATACAATTATTTCCAAATCCTTTTCAACTTATATTCAATTGAATACACTGTAAAGACAAGATGTTTAATGTTCAGACTGAGAAACTTTTTTTTCCAAATAAACATTAACTTAGAATTTAAAGGCAGCAACGCATTGCAAAAAAGTTGGCACAGGGGTCTTTTTACCACTGTGTTACATCGCCTTTCCTTTTATCGACACTCAGTAAACGTTTGGGAACGAAGGAGACCAATTTTTGAAGCTTTTCAGGTGGAACTCATTGCTTGATGTGCAGCTGAAGTTGTTCAACAGTCCGGGGTCCCCGTTGTAATGCGCCACACATTTTCAATGGGAGACAGGTCTGGACTACAGGCAGGCCAGTCTAGTACTTACACTATTTTACTATGGAGCCATGCTGTTGTTACAGGTGCAGAATGTGGCTTGGCATTGTCTTGCTGAAATAAGCAGGCGCGTCCATGAAAAAGACGTTGCTTGGATGGCAACATATGTTGCTCCAAAACCTGTATGTACCTTTCAGCATTAATGGTGCCTTCACATATGTGTAAGTTGCCCATGCCTTGGGCACTAATACACCCCCATACCATCACAGATGCTGGCTTTTGAACTTTGCGCTTTTTTTACTTTTTTACTTGTTAGCTTATTATAACAAAAGCAGATGTTATGATGAGTTGGATAAGTTTATTTGAAGATATATGCCCATATACGCCATTATCATCACATTTCTGCAGTTTCAGGAAAACCCCGCGTGTACATGCAAATATACAGGTCGAAATGCGCACTGAAAATAAATTTATTTTCATGATTTTTGAAAATACTAAAGACATGAGCGAGGAAACAGGCCGAGATTTCAGGTTTGCGCAAGCGCAGAACCGCGAGGTAACATAGATAGGTAGCAAAATTTGTCTGAACACCGTAACTGCCGATCTGTGCACACTCGTTTAATCTGTAAGCGACCACAAACTCCAACGTGCTCGTGTAAACTGATCTGTGCGTACCTGGCGATCTGTGCGGACGCATACAATATGTAAGAGAACAGAAAGAATGTCACAAATATTATTGGACACTTGTGCACACAGGAAGTTATTTGAAAGCGAGCATTATTACATTTGTGAGGGTGAAGTAAAAAAAAATAAATCCGTGCATAAAAAAATATTTATTCAGTTTTACACTTGCACAAATTGCACGTTGTTAATGAGGGGATTGGAATACGCATTTGCGAGTACCTAGAGTTACGCGCAAATTATTGTACACATTTGTAAATCTTACTTTTCACGTGCTGCACCATGCGCACTTGGACAAAATGACTGCTGGACTTGCACAGTTTAAAAATGTTACTTCTCTTCGTTTGGGAATAGACAGAAATGACACAGTACACCAGCAGCTAGGCTTGCTTATATTATTCCCAGTCCCCCCGACACACGCACATTCTGAACACTCGCAGTCAAGTCGATATAACGTTAGGTGGCTAACAGTTAAGCTTATCCTCACGGTAACGTATTGCCTACACATCACTCCAGTAGCCCACAAATGGCACGAGTACCCCTCCCTTGACCACGTTCCTAGATTCATATTTTAGCTTGCCAGGTTCGTGGCTATCGTGGGATGTTCATATTCAACACAATAAGTAAGGGATATACGATGAGGGGTGCAGTAATCAGAGTCCTGCATTTGGTGCTTCTCGACAACTGCAAGTGCACCTCGTCGTGTATTATCCCTTATATATGCCATTTAGTTCTTGGACCAAGAACATTCGACATTCTAGCTTTCCAAACAATTTAGGTGTCCTACCAATATCAACTAATGTTAACCGTGAATGACAAGTTTCGGCTTTCGAACAATAAAATAATCAAAACGAGCTCAACCTCGTTAGCCACCTAGCTAGCTAACGTTAGCCATGCTCTCTCGTGGTGCTAAGACAGTCAGTCAATGAAACTGCAGCTAGCTAACAATGTAGCCTAACGTTACTGATCAGGTTGCATATATTTGATTTTGTCAAGTTTTATGTTTGTAAAGCTTAATGTTAGAAAACGTTGAAGTACGGGAAGCATAAAAACGTACCTCAGTAAAGCAGACGGATTGCAGGCAGCAGAGAGCATGCCAAGTCATTACCACAGGAAATGCACAAAATGTTACTTTACTTGTTAAAATTGAGTTCGATTCAGCGCACATATTTCCTCCTTGGATTGACTCTTAAAACGTAGTTCATTTTACTAAATTAATTGAGTTTGACTTAAACTTGATTTTTAAAATTAAATGTAATTATGTTTTAATCAGAATAAAATATTTTTAATTTGTTGCGTACATTTAATAGTTTTATTCTAATTACAAATACTGAGGTCAAGAATCATTTTTTACAGTGCAGCACAGTTGGTGTCTCCTGAATCACAACTACAGTTGCCATGGAAGCAAAGCGAATATGTCGCAGGGATAAAGATGGCAATGCTTTTACATTAGATTTTTCCGCACATTTTATCAGGAACACTTGAGCAGGTTGGACACCCATTTAAAAATGCTTGTATTTGGAGTGAACTGGAGCGTGTTGTGGCGCAGTGCTCCCATTTTAATTTTTGGAGTAATCCTGCTGATAAAAACACACACGCTCACCGACACAATATCTCCTGACGGTGGAAATAATAATATATTTGAACATTTCAAATGATCTTGACGAGAAAAGAAAAGAAAAGAAGAAAAACTCGTGATCACAGGCCTTTGACTGAGCCACAAGCGGTATTTCTCAGAAGCTTATTTAGCTCAGTTGTCAGCTGGTTAAATCTGCATTTAAATCTCTAGACTCCTGTTTTGTGCGAATCAGGCAGAGTGTCACAGCATTTTTCTGTTAATTGAACACGTTAAGATGTCATAAGGCTGAAGACTGTTGTTTCAATGTATTTATTTTTGTTTTGCTTGGGAGCAAATTATATTCCCAAATTTCCCATATTTTCCTTCCATGTAAAAAAAAAAACAAAAAACAAAAACCGCATTTACTCGAGTACAACTAAATTACATTTTAACATCACAAGTTCTTTAGGCTTAAAACATTTGTTGAGATTAATATATTCAATAATTTAACAGATCATATTTTAAGAGGAATTATAATGTATTTAGACTGTGTGGCCCACAGCCGGTTAATAATGAAAACTGCATTTAAAACAGATGGTCGCTCACTGTAGCCCTCCAAGCATTTTCTGCCTTGCAGCTTTTTCATTGCAAATTGGAAACTTAAACTAGGTTGTCTTATGTGGGTCAACTCATTTCCTATTCAGGTGAAGGCATGGCCACTGGAATGATGATGAGGTGCTCCTGTTTGATTAGTTGGGGCTGTATAAATTCAGGATAGTGAATATCAATGACCTGCCTGCACAGCTGACAGCCAATCAATGCTCATATGTAGCAGGATAAACCAATGGAAACACTAGATTTTGACTCAAATATATTTGGAATATCATTTAAAACCTGTTCAGTTCCTGGCCTGATGTGTTCTTTAACCCTTCCACCAGCAACCATTGCCTTGTATATTAACTGCTCAAAAAAATAAAGGAACACTTAAACAACTCAATATAACTCCAGGTCTTCCCTTTTTTTTTGAGCAGTATATTTTTCCTACAGCAAACCACTGAAGAGAAGTATGGTTGAGCTTTATTAATATAAAAATATGAATATTTGAATGGGAGAATGAGGCATCTGGAAGATGGAAGTTTCATTTCTTGTTCAATAAGTCCTGCTGTTTCCTCAGATTGAAAGGAAGACCCAGCGCCCAAGCACAGTGATTCAGGTACGGTTTTGTACAGATGCTGTTCTTTGGCTGTGACATTAACTCACATGCTTTCCTGTCAATGAAGATCTTATCGCTGGTCTGAAAAGGGCAGGGGTGTAATCTGTCGTGCTCTGTCCAAACACCCATAAAACTGCATGTGTTTCACTACCTTATCTCCTATAGCTCACAGACTGCCCAATTCCTTGCCTGTTAATCTGTATATCCTGGTCTGAAAAAATAAGCTCCAGTAACCACCAATTGAAGAGAAATAACCACGAAGATATTTTGTGAGTAAGTCAAAAATTTTAAGTAAATGATCTCTCTATAACCCCATCTCAGTGATTTCTAAATTTACTTTGACTTGCAGTTCATTGCAGACAGGATGGAAATGAGATATTTAATGTTTATTCTGGTCAACTTAATTTAATATGTAAATATACATCCATTCCTGCCATTCGGGCCTCGACAGTATTCCAGAGAAGTTGGGATGGGGATGATTTAGGTCCAGTAATGAAATAAAAAGTTTAAAAGGTGATGTTCTTTGAAACAGATGATGTTAGCTGCTGATTGTAATTAGGATTTGGTACAAAAGCAACATTCGGGAAAGACCTAGACCAGGGATCTTTAAATCTGGACCTCGAATCCAAATTCAGTCCAGGTTTTCTTTTATCCCAGGTAAGTAAATGGTCATTTAGCACCCATGATTGGCCAGGCTGTCTGTACATCTGACTCCCAGGTAAAGGGAGGGTGGAGAGCCAGCCGTCCTCGGAGCTCCAGGACCAGGATTTGAAGACCAGGGATCTTGAGGGTTACCAGCAACAAGTCCAAAAGTCTGGCTCAGTCATGATGTGGGGCTGTGTCAGTGCCCTTGGTCAGGGTAACTTGTGCTTCTGAGAAGGCAGCCTTAATGCTGAAAAGTACACTGAGACTCTAGTGCAACATACTGTATGTCCTCCTCAAAGATTACATATTTTCCAGGGATTCTCTGATATTTTTCAACAGGACAATGGAAAACTGCATTCTGCAGGCATTACAGAGGCATGGCTGTGTAAATAGAGGGTGTGCGTGGCTGCTGAATCGGTTCGCTCAACAGTGCATAATTGGCTTTGTGCTGCCGAGGGACATGGGAGGGCTAAAGGCAGTTAGGATCAGCATTGTTTATTCTCAAGTGCCCCCTGCTGGCCAGCCGGGCGCCACTCGGTAAAACTCCAAATGGGCACATGTTCAGATTTCTTCCAACCTTGTTGAATTTTTGTGGTTTCAAGCCATGATTGTAAAGTGGCAGGCGCGTGTTTTGGAGGAGAACAGCAAATTTTCTGCACTCTTCCAAGATGGCGGCATACATCACATACAAGCATGCTGTGCATAGTTCACTGATTCGATATTCCAAATTCAATTAAGAAAAAAAGGAAGGTGGGGGTGCTGGACTGTGTGTGTATGTCTGTCACAAATATCTTGTCCACTTGATATCGACTGATGGAGTGGAGGGATTTTCACCAAATCAGACATGGTAACTCTCTACAGAGGATGGCTGAACTGAGTAGATTATGGAGACCATAAGGTCAAAGGACAAGGTCACGTGGTCAGTTGTAGTCAGAGTCAGAGGGGGGGGGGGGGGGGGGGGGGGGGTAGGACAGCAGCCAGTGTGTTGTGTTAAGCTGTATCTCACTTATTCTGGCTGTGAAGTTCTTATGATAAAAAATATTAAAATATGTATTTACACACAATTATCCAATTTTGATTAATGTTCAAAAAAAAAAAAAAAACGGGAAAATGTGTTCATACTGAAAGCGAAGAAGCTTATCACTCACAGCATGAATGCATTTGAAGTTCTGCTCAGTTGTTATATGAAAATACTTCCAAGCGCCTCAACGTGGGTTGTCAACAGCAGTCGCAGGAAAATTAGATTAACTGTCATTCAAACCACAAATATGGGCCGACCCACAGGGTTCATGTAACTCATACATGAGCTGGAAGTGGTGACCATTTGTTAGGTGTTTGCTGAAGTGATCTTCAATCTTTCTTCTACCCACCCACCAAAACTGTTGAGTCATACATACACACACAATCTTAAAATTCAGTCCAAAACAACCCTGCTACCATCCATTGTTCTGTGACATTTTTTTAGCAAACATATGCTTTTTGAATACAGTATTTTTATTTATTCATTTCATGCTTGCACCCAAGTGCCGTGCTTTTCAACTGATGGAAGGATTATCAAAGCTCAATGCTGCCACCTAGTGAATCGAGACCAAATTGGTTGAAAGGTTCAGTCCAACCGTACAGAACGGAGGAGCGATCCACTACTAGCAAGAAGAGCATAAATATTCACAACATGCATCTATAAGCTCGCAGGCCTCGATGTCTCCATGTCCGAACCCTATATTCAGTATTTTTATCAGATGTAGCCGATCTATGGCTGTATTTGAAGGAAAGTTTTACGATTCATTGTGACAAAACCAAAATGCCATGATGAGTGTGGTTCGCTTCTGAATTATGAAAACAGTTAACTAGTAAGCAATGAACAATGCCTTTCTTCTAACTTGTTTTCAGTAATAGGCGATACATGAAAAAAACGATACATTAGTTTAAGTGGCATTTGGGTTTTTTTTTTTTTTGCACTAGGCTGTGTTTAGGGCTACCCATTCATTCACATGAGCGGAATCCTCAGAGACAACCATAACATCATGGAGTCGATATGCCATGACGCCCCACAATACTTTCAGATTAAGCATGGCATTATCAATACATAGTGCATGATTTGAATGGATACATCATATAACTGATAGCTGATGGAGAAAAGTTAAAGAATTTGGCCTTTAGTTTAAAATTGCCCCTGTGGTTTTAAACTAAAGGCCAAATTCTTCAGCTTTTTCAAACTGCATCAAAAGCCTGAATGGTAAGGATGTCAGTTTCCTTCCTGTTTTAATTTGTTATTCTAAACTAAAATATGCACACACGCAAAAAAAAAAGAAACAAAAACTGTCCAGACACTACACTGGCACACAGGAATTAAAGAAGTATCAAACAAACTCAAAACTGCACCTACAATGAGTCACACAACAGCCTTCTCCCAAAATTTTTCTCAAACTGCAGCAGGTCCTCTTATAGAGTGCGGACAGGTGGAGTCAATCATGCAATCAGCCCTTCCTTTAATTGGAGTTCCAAATTTCAGGTAGAGAGAGACTGGATGACATGTAACACTGCACACTCTGGCAGCATCTTATGCCTATTATACTCTAGAGGACTTAGATAAAACTTAAAGAAGACTTTTGAAAGACAAACATCTGACTCCCTCTCACATCTAAAGACAATGTGTCAGCAAATCACTGAGACTGGGGATCTTGCCGGGTCTCTAATTGCAAGATGACAGATTCCTTTTGAGATTATTTCGCACCCTAAACCTGGTGCTTCCTGTTTGGTGCTGGGAAGAGTGCACCCATAAGTTGTTGATAATGGCCACGTCGTTGAACAAAACAATTTGCATAAGTCAAGACTAAAGACTTGTGATAATTGACCAGTCTTAAATTCTATGCATACCAAGCATTGTAATGCCAAAACTAGGCTTGACTAGCAAGACTAAGAATGGCTGCCTCCCAATCTGCGTTTCACCGTTGTGTCATGTATTGTATTGGAGATACTAGATTCCACAAACCTATGAGGGTTTTATGATCGCAAAACACCTTTCCAGTGGTTCTATTTATCGAGGCGTTGGCAGTGGCCCTGATTAGGTCACGACTGAGAGTATAAGATGCTGTTTATCACATAACTGAATAGTGCAATTCAATAAAAAAACAACCATTGTCATTTCCAGGATAGTAATGCCATCATTCTGCTGACTTACAATGTGGTCAAGCCATCACTTTTGCGTTTGAACCAGCGATGGCTTTTATTTCACTTTCACTTCATGAGTTGGGCTTTGGGAAAAGGATGAAGAAAAATATTGAACAAATGCTGAATCACAGTTTCCACAGTCAACTGAGGGGCGAACAAGCGTTAGCTCGTTAGCAAACAAATCGATGTTACATCATGGTAATGGAAAAGTACTGCCAGCACACGAAATAATGTTAACTTAGTTATGAGAGTGGCACTTGGCTAGCCTGCTACAATGCTGAGCCATACTGATTTAACCAACACTACACTTGGCATTCAGTTTGGCTAAATATTAACAGCATGACTTCACATGGAGCAATGTTTTTTTTTTCTCACATTCTCAGACAATGAAATTTATGCAAAAGTCATATGTACCTATATTAATATCAAAAATACATCATCAGTTGAGCTGAGGGAAAAGTGCTATAGTTGTGTGATGAGGAAGAATATCGAACAAATGCCAAATCATCGTTCTCTTTTATGGACAAGACATTGCAAACACCATGTAAACAGAGCCAGCTATCCAATTGTGCATCTCAAGCCTCACCTTGGACAAAAATGAATATCCATGACCTGAATATTCAGAGTGGTCAATATTAAACATGTTTGATATTGTCATAGCACCAAGATGAGGAAAAGACTGCTTTAAAATAGCTCAGATTGAGTTTTACGAGCACCTTACATCACATGACCGAGATCACAGGAGCGTGCTGCAACTCGAGCAAATCTCTCACAGTCTTCTTCTAACTCTGGAAATTTGTCACAGAGTGTGAGCCAATTATAATACGTGAACTGATAATCAGTACTTATGCAGATGGTTACCGTGACTATTTCTAATAGCATAATGGAGGCCGCAACAAGAATATTAAAATGCATCAGCGAGAGCTGTGAAAATGATGAATGATTTATGATAAAATTATTTCTAGCAGTGATGAATGAATTCCAATGCTGAGTTTGACCACTAGTCGGACTGTGGGGTAAACACTCACAGCTGAGATAAGGACGTGATTATTTTCCTCGTCTTTATTTCTGAGGCTCTGAATTTTAGGTCCAGAAGCTTCATGGCACAAGTGCTGACAGCTCATCTGTGCTCCCCGAAAACGCACACACCTTTAGTATGAAATGAAAATCCTGCTCCCCCTTACCTCGTTAATGGAGGGACACCTCTGGGCCCAGGGTACGAGGGCAATAGGCAGCATGACCGGGCAGTGAACACCCACAACGCAAATGCAGCCGATCCATTTGCGGAAAACTAAACCTGAACAGTGTCAACAAGTGGTGCCAAGCACAGCACATCCCAGCTGCCATTTTCATGCTTTTCGCTGACCTTCACCTTCAACCAATTAGGTCCAAAATTTGATCAGGTGGTCCTTAGATCACGGCGCTCCTTAGCTGAATGTTTCATGTAATTTTATTGAAATGTTTTTGAGCTAGTCTGCTGACTGGCACAGGGACAGACAGACAGGTTGACAAACAAATGTCACAAGAAAACTATACTCCTCGCCTTTTGGGTGGGATAAAACTGATGACCCATCCTCGGTACATACAGATTAAACTACTTATACGGGAAGCTCTATTATCTAGCAGTGTAACAGAAAACAAATTGATCACAGTGACAGTGGTTTGCTGCTAACTAAGAGATGGAACCTTCCAATATTTCCTTGAACAGTACCTGTGTACAGTATGTAGCAGAGACATTATCCAGACAGTGCAGGGGCATGTTGAGCTGCGACTCCAGCACTAGAAGGACGTGTCCAGGACACTAGACCTCCGCCATCATTAAAAGAGCCTTAACAATCCATCCATCCATCCATCCATCATCTTACTGATTTATTGGATCCTGGACAGTGCTGGAGTCAAATGGACAAAAGTTCCAGTAAGATCGCACACATGCGAGTGCAATACTAGCACACTACAATGCTAGTTTGATAATGTCCTACAGAAGCTAGTTTGAACTGAAGTAGACTCATCATGTAGTGCGCTAACTGATTTTAGGCAGTATATCTGTGTCCCCTCATTTCTGAAAAGAAAGCTTCTGGAGCCTTATATTAGAATTATTCTGGCCGGATATTAATTCATCCATTTGTGCAATGTGGCAGGTAAAGTTACCATCAGGTTCAGTGAAATAAGTTCAATGTCCAAGGGAAGATACTGACAGAGACGGATAGTTAAGGCAGGATGGTAAGAGGTTTGTTTGACTCTCAACGTGACATCACAAGATAAAGATATTTGATTAAATAGTCACCATCCCACAATAATACAGGATTCACATTGTGTATATATAACATAAGGTGACTCATTACTACAATAAATAATAAATTATAACAAATAAGTAGACGGAAACTTCAGTGACCTGACATAAATTTAATCTACATGGGGATATATTATTTCCTATTATCTTAATAACCACTCCTTTGCACGAACAAAATCCTGGTGCACTATGGGACACACTAAGCCCTTACGACTGATCTGAAGCAGTACTAGGATAAGGGTTCATAGAGGTGGATTAAGTGCACCTAAGCTTAAGGATTTTATAAAATGTGACACTTCCACACTTACTTGGAGATGTGTGAGTGTGCGCTCAAGAGCGCAAGACTAAAGTGTGGTTATTTGGATGAAGTATTTAGATCAAGAGTTGGGTTTTGTAACGCTAAGATATTTGAGTTTCGTGGCTTAGTGGACCTTTAATAATGCAAATTTTTGGGAAAAAAAATTTGAGTAAAGCAAGACATTTGGAAATTCAATTACAGAATTACTTAGCAATTAAATTTCAGAATTTATGGACGCCGGTGTCTACAGTTGCGCAATGGGGTAAGCCAATGATACAAATTAATGTGATTATACAGGTGACTTTGGAGCGTTTATAAGAAGTAAACTTTAATGTTTCAGATTGAGGATCATGAGAACTTTGGTTTTATTACTGTTGCACAGTGATTATTTATTCACTTCAGACATTCCTGTTCCTACAGAGATGACAGGACAGTCCGGATGTACTTAAATGCTGACACTGTTTTAAAGGGCTGTGTCCCCTGTGTAATTCGTTCTATTTTAAGACTGCCAGCTATCATTTGGGGGTATTTAAATCCACATGAACTGTCTGTCGATTAACAAAAACTACACTGTATCTGCCAGTTCAGCATGCAGCAGTTCCAGGTACATGCGCTCATCTGACACAATGTTGGTGTTAGAGGAATTAAACAGTGAAATTAATCTGATGCGCAGCAGCATTATTGCCTTTTTGGAGCTATTCTACACTCATACTCTTTGAGCCTTTGCAAAGACCTCGGTCAGGAAAGTCAGGTGAGCACCCTGAGCGCTTGGCTGGGCTGAAGGCCTGAATCCCCTGGATAAGGTTGAGAACGTCTGACACATAAGGAAGTCGAGGCACTCCTAGAGTGCGAACCTCTGCCAAGGCAGCACAGTCGAAATCTTCGTGAGTGTGAGCAAAGTTCAATTACCGCGTGTCATACGATTTCAAGATGGCTGCTGTGGCGGCCATATTGTTTGACTGATCGTGGTCAAAATCAATCGGGTCCATCCCTGATGTAATATTGACCCACCCACAAAATTCCAGAGATATCCGTTCATTACTTTTTGAGTTATTTTGTTCACAAACTCAAAAACAAACAAACAAACAAACAAATGGCACCGATCACCTATACCTCCTGCTAACTTCGTTTGGCAGAGGTGATAAGTTCAGAAATGTACAGTGTACATCATGATCGCCACATTAAGTTATGTGAACTTATTTCTTCTCTTTATCTCCACGTGTCATGACAAGTCAGATATTGAGCTCAAGTTCATGAGTTTTCAAAAGTTGAACTCAAAGTTAATTGTCTTCACAAATCGTCCGTTCAAACAGGTTATTTTCAAGTTGAGTTAACTCAAATTTAGTTTAGGAAACTCATTTCTAACGCAGCTGGTGAACTTTCCGTTTTAAGTTTACCCAGCTTGAAATGAATTACGGTGTAAAGACAAAATTTTACAAAATGGATGAAATTGTGAGGAGAATCCTCTTTCGTGCGAGACAGCGATTGCTGAAGCACATGTAAGGTCTGAAACCTCTGTTTTAATGGTAAAGTTCATCATTTTATTCCATTATTTTCCTGTAGAATGTAAATGCTTGTTACACTCATTGTGCGCTCATTACAGTATGTAAATCAGCTGGGTTTGTACGCAGCAGCATATGCTCCCGTTACGCATCATTTCAGTGGAGCATCAGGAAGATTCCGCTGAAGAAGACAGAATCATCACTGAGTTCTTTACAGGAAGTAATATACTTGAGCATTAAGACACATCATCGGTGAGCATCAGAAGATGCGTGATGATTTAGCTTCCTACCCCAACAAACCTTTTGAAATTCTTAATATTGAGGTACAGTCTTTGCCCATCTGGCCCTGCTTATTGAGCAAATATAAATCAACAAACAAATAAATAAACAAGTAAATAAAGCCTTGCAAGTGGGTGAATCACATCAAAATAAGCTGTGAGTAAATGTTACGGCATATAATATGTATTCCCATCTAAATTAGCTAAGTCTGTCCGTGAGTCATTCATTTCAGCTTTACTATCTTCAAACTAATGATAAACTGTAGACATGCAAGATATTAAATGGCATAAGGTGATAATTCAGCTCATTGCTTCATGCATTCATGTGTTAAGCCACACATTTCCACGGCAAACATCACTATTTTTTAGGCCTTTGCACAGTTTCCAGGAATATCAAAAACATGCAAAACTCAGCGCTACCTGAAAACACAACAGAAGCACATGTGAGCCATTACTGAAAACAATCAAGCACACCGCAAAACGTTTACAGATAATTCAGCTCTCAGAGAGTGAAATGAACACTTACAGAGTCTATTTGAGCCCACTTTTCATAGAGTGGAACCAAATCAACTCTTTAAAAATTGATTATAGTCAGAACATTTTTGCTGTTCATGTTTCTTCCCGGAAAAACTATTCAGTTTTTCAAGTCAAGAAAAAAAACCAGCTTCTGTTCACCCCATTGTGTTGTTATAATGTCAGTATAATTATCATTGTGATATTATGCGTGAAATGTAGTAATACTTCCCATTCCTGCCATGCAGTTACCCATGAAGAACAACTCCATGGACAGCTGTGGGGAACAGCTGGATTTGCAGCTGTTTATTTCACGAGCTGCAACTGACACGTTTAATGGAAGCCTAAAATTGGAGCCATGTTTTACAGCACTCTGAACAAAATCTGTCTTTCCAGATAAAAAACTTTGCTGTGCATCCCAGTGTTTATGGTGCGCAGTGTTGATATGCTGACTCCTGTGGAGAGAAGAGAGACAGACCCAGCTGTCCTGCTCTGGTCACAGGACTGTGAGGTCAGCAGCAGTGACTCGATGGCTGATGGAAATATGCCCTGGGTTTTGGCTGGTGGGAATATGCCCTGGGTTTTCAGCTAGGGCTGAAGGTAGCAATGCTTTATGCCAGAAAATAACTTGTTCATACCAGTGAAGTCATTAATTCATTGCCTTGATGGAATGTCATTTGTCGCAGTGTTCGGCTTTAGAGAGGGGATATCCACTCAATTTTACATGCATCATATGAGACAGTTGTGTGTGATGATGGTCTGCTGTCTTCATTTGCTCTTAAGTGCACCGTCCAAGATCCTGATGTACTAGGGTTTGGAGAACTCCGCGCTGAGAGGAGTGAGTTGAGGTGGTTCGGGTATCTCGTCCAGATGCCTCCTGGACGCCTCCCTTTAGAGGTGTTCTGGGTTTGTCCAACTGGGAGGAGCCCCGAGGCAGGCCCAGGACACGCTGAAGAGATTATATCTCCCGGCTGGCTCGGGAAGATCTTGGGGTCCCCCAGGAAGAGTTAGAGGAAGTGGCTGGGGAGGGGGGCGCCTTGGCCATTCTGCCTAGGCTGTTACCCCTGCGACCGGCTCCAGATGAGCAACAGAAAATGGATGGAAGGACAAATGGACTTCTCAGAACATTATTTCATAAACAACTATCTCTGCTTCAGTTCCTTCCAGTCCTTGTTCAGGTAGCTCCTCTGATATTTTCTGATTCAGCCATTTTAGCTCAGAACTGAACCTTTCTAGCGAGAGCTTTCTGGCACATGCACAAGGGAAGTGTAAGAGCAGACCGTGGAGAAGAACACGAGAGGTGAAAGACGCACTCCACTCCTCCGCTCCAGGTGACCTGCTGGATGAATCGCCTGCAGCGGAGTTATGGGGCGTCTCTGGGAACGATCGCTGCGCCCTTGCAGCGGGGGAGGCCCGTCTGCTCCGGTATGTCAGGTTAACCCATCTCCTCTGCCCGGACTCTGGGAATAAATAAACTGAAATCTGCTGGGGGGGGCGAGCGTTGTGCTCTCCTCCTGCCATCATCTACACTCCAGTCCAGCAGTTGCACGGTAACAGAGTGTAAGAATAAAGAGTGAAGACCGACCTTTGGCAGGAGTTAAAAAAGAAGGAGGAGCCCCAACAGGAACCTCAGTGAGATGTGATTGGATGATGGAGAGGCTGCCCTGCCAGGGAAAGCCTGAGTCACAGGACTGACTGACGGTGAATAAAGTTATGCAGCAGCGCTCTGTACTCAGGAGGTGGGATTCATCCAACTCATTTTCTGTATTGACTTAAATGACCTCAAACCAAACTTCCTGCTCGGACCTCTGGTCACCTCTGGCGCAGGGCAGCGAATCCTCACAATACAAACCGTTATTCCTGGTTCAGTCTGCTTTCTGCCAGAAGCTGTTCCAGTGAAGTACTTAACCCTTTCAGTGCCACAGGCAACTATAGTTGTCTGATGGCGCAAGATCTCAAAACCAGATGCTGTTGAAAACCTGTATCATGTGTCAACTTGTTTAAAAGAGCTTCCGCAGGGGACCTCTTTTAAGATAAGTTCTCATCAGCTCAGAATAATTACATTTTTAATTACTCAGAAATTTATTCAGCGCTCAAAGGGTTGACATACAGTTCCATGCTGTCATTAATGGCCACATGGTATGACCTGTCATCTCAAATTGATGGACATGGACCAATTAAAACAAGCGACTTACAAGAACGAGCAGATGAATTTTCGTGAGTAAAGCTGGAAACACTGCTTGGAATAACATGGAATGAGTTGAAAAGGGTTTCCTCAAAGAAAACTCCTCTGTCTAAAAGCAACATACATTTAGACAGAAGGTGGGGGTTATAAAATGGCTCCTGACTGCTCATGTCTGAATGGTGCAGTGGTTTTGTCAGCAGTGCCACACACTGTACAGAGCAGATAAATGTAACGGAACAGCCAAGCAGGGAGTTGACCTTTCACAGTATTACTTATGGGTGACTGTAATGCGCATACTATTGAATAATAAAAGTATTGCTATATAAAACACTATGAATAATACATTGCAAAGAACATCATAACACTGAATCACATCCTGAGCCACAATACCACTCGGCTGCCACAAGGTGGAAGTGACAAGTAATGTTTAAAGCGAAGAGTATTTTAGTTCTGGTAGAGATACAGCAAAATTCTTTTGTCCTTTCATCAGAGTGACTGAGATAATGTCACGGTGTTCGATTGAGTTTGTTTTTGGTGGAATACATGACTGAAGCTGTAAATGCAGAGTGTAATGAAGTCCTGATGCTAGATTAATGAGTGTCAGTGAACAAATTACATTTTAAATGGTCATTTTATGGACAAATCTTAGCTTCATATGCACCAGTATAACTTGGTTACTAACAGGCTAAATAAACAAGAAAATTAACCAATGAACATTTGGTTTTCAATGTAATCTAAAGGATGTAAAAGAAAAAGAACGAGCAAAGGTAAGAAGAAAAGATGCAACCGAACTCCGGCCGATGTGGACAGTTGAAGAGGCCCATAAGATCACGTCACCTCTTGTAAAATGTGCTCCTGGAGGTTTTATGTTCTCATGTTTTAAGGACAAGCTGTGTTCTTGTGCTATTCATTTTTTTTAAGTTGGCACAGAAGCATTTGATGATATTGTGACCTGTGCAAGAAAATCAAAAATAATTTTACAACAACAGATGATACTTATTTATGATTATTTATTCACTCGGTGAAGTATTACCCACCAGGATATTATTCACTGGTTATAGATTTACAAATGGAGATCTAATGAAAAAATTCATGTTATTCAAGAATCCATGTCATAAGTGAGAATAATGCCTCACCTTGGATTAAAAATGCAACCCTCATATATCATATTAAACATGGAAGCTGGCAGATTGAACAGCTAGAGTTGATCCATTGCTCTCCCTGCTGCAATGTAAAGGAACTTCTTTGATTTGTGTGCAAATGTTTGAGCCTATAAATAATGCATTGCATTATAATAATGTGCTTTCAGCCATTGATCTGTGTAGGGTAGTTCCTCTGTACACTTACAGCGCAGAAGACGACGCATCATTTGGGAGAACATTCATGTGCATATCTGAGGTGGTAAAACTGGTTAAGAAAGGGTTAAAAAGCTTTTCAGTAGAAATGAACTCAAATCCGTTCAGCTCCCCTGTGGCAGAAACTCAACCATCTTCAGCGCCTGACAGTGGCAGTGATGGTGTCGACTGGACCCATCGAGGCCGTCGGGCGTTTTATGTGTTTGCGTTCGTTGATGCTCATGGGTTTTGGCACTGATAGTCCTGTAAGATGTTTTATTAAACATTTTCATTTGCTGAAAAGCACATTGTGGGCTCCCAGGAGCACAGTGTGGCCTATATTCCGCTGAGGCATCCATACGTATGCGCACACATTTCATCTCTGTAAAATAATGGAGTCCTCTCAGATCTGCCCTTCCTGACTGTACAGTCTTCGCCGTACATCACCTGATCTGCTCTCTGCCAATGAGAGTCAGAGGGTGAGAGAAGTTCTGTCATGAGAAATAGGGAGGGAGAGAAAATAGTTTGCTGTGCCGCGTCATGTTCATCTTCAGTTCCCTACTGGAGAGAGAGAACTCATCTCAGACTCCATCTGACGAAACCCTGAAACCCCCAGCCCGTGTTTGAGTTCATCTCGCTCAAGTCACACTCTGCCCAAACCTTCACCGCCCCACCTATCCCAGTGCAAAGACTTCATCATATAATTGTTTAGTGACTCAGAGGTAAAGTAAAGTAATCAACACATGAAGTACAGAACCCAAAACCAGTGAAGTTGGCAGGTTATGTAAATCGTAGATAAAAACAGAATACAATGATTTGTAAATCCTTTTAAACTTATATTCAACTGAAAACACTGCAAAGACAAGATAATTAATGTTCCAACTGAGAAACTTTTATATTTTTTTTTTGCAAATAATCATCAACTTAGAATTTAAAGGCAGCAACACATTGCAAAAAAGTTGGCACTCATTTTTACCACTGTGTTACATCGCCTTTCCTTTTAACGACACTCAGTAAACGTTTGGGAACTGAGGAGACCAATTTTTGAAGCTTTTCAGGTGGAACTCTTTCCCATTCTTGCCTGATGTACAGCTTAAGTTGTTCAACAGTCCGGGGTCTCTGTTGTCGTATTTTACGCTTCATAATGCGCCACACATTTTCAATGGGAGACAGGTCTGTACTACAGGCAGGCCAGTCTAGTACCCGCACTCTTGTACTACGGAGTCATGCTGTTGTAACACGTGCAGAATGTGGCTTGGCATTGTCTTGCTGAAATAAGCAGGGGCGTCCATGAAAAAGACGTTGCTTGGATGGCAACATATGTTGCTCCAAAACCTGTATATACCTTTCAGCATTAATGGTGCCTTCACATATGTGTAAGTTGCCCATGCCTTGGGTACTAATACACCCCCATACCATCACAGATGCTGGCTTTTGAACTTTGCGCCTATAACAGTCCGGATGGTTCTTTTCCTCTTTGGTCCGGAGGACACGACGTCCACAGTTTCCAAAAACAATTTGAAATGTGGACTCATCAGACCACAGAACACTTTTCCACTGTGCATCAGTCCATCTTAGATGAACTTGGGCCCAGCGAAGCCGGCGGCGATTCTAGGTGCCGTTGATAAATGGCTTTCACTTTGCATTGTAGAGTTTTAACTTGCACTTGCAGATGTAGTGACAAACTGTAGTTACTGACAGTGGTTTTCTGAAGTGTTCCTGAGCCCATGTGGTGATGTCCTTTACACACTAATGTCGGTTTTTGATGCAGTACCGCTTGAGGGATCGAAGGTCACGGGCATTCAATGTTGGTTTTCAGCCTTGTTGCTTACGTGCAGTGATTTCTCCAGATTCTCTGAACCTTTTGACGATATTACGGACCGTAGATGATGAAATCCCTAAATTTCTTGCAATAGCTGGTTGAGGAATGTTGTTTTTAAACTGTTCGACAATCAGCTCACGCATTTTTTCACTGAGTGGTGACCCTCGCCCCATCCTTGTTTGTGAATGACTGAGCATTTCAGGGAAGCTGCTTTTATACCCAATCATGGCACCCACCTGTTCCCAATTAGCCTGTTAACCTGTGTGATGCTCCAAATAAGTGTTTGATGAGCATTCCTCAACTCTCTCAGTCTTTTTTGCCACTTGTGCCAGCTTTTTTGAAACATGTTGCAGGCATCAAATTCCAAATGAGCTAATATTTGCAAAAAATTACAAAGTTTACCAGTTCAAACATTAAGTAACTTGTCTTTGCAGTGTATTCAATTGAACATAGGTTGAAAAGGGTTTGCAAATCATTGTATTCTGTTTTTATTTACGATTTACACAACGTGCCAACTTCACTGGTTTTGGGTTTTGTAAAATAAAGGCATTTTGGTCTCAGTATGATCGGCTGATGAGTGATGATGCGTAATGCGGCTCCTGGAGAAGATGCATCCTTCAGTGGGGATCCCCTCCGTCTGATGTTTGGACTGAGATAATAAACAATCACTGAAGCCAGACCCGAACTGCAATCTTCACCCTAAACTCTCATTTCGACTGTCAGGTTATCTTGGTTTGGTCAAAACAAAACATCAGAAGACCTCGCCTCACAGTCCTGGGCAGAGCTGAACTCTAATTCCAGAGGAATTCAATCTTGATATAAGTAAGATAGCCTCTGGGTGGCACTGTTATCAAGCACTGGTAATTCTGGCTGCATGATTAAACATTTCTGAAGATACACTGAGAGTATCGTAATCTGGAGTGTCAGTGTTAAAAGATCCAGCTGTAATTTAAATGATGTCAGAGGACAAAACTCTCACAATGTGCAAAATTTTTCTTTTGACCCGCGCTTTTTCTCCCAAATGAGTGCGACAAAGGTGGTGAAAAAATAATTGTTAATTGTGTATTTTATATTTAGATACAATTCCTTTTTTACATTAAGAAGGTAAACTTGCAGTAAACTGACACTGGACGGACATTGGGTTCAAGTTTGCTGAACCATTTTGCCGTCAGAAATCGGTCACACTGGGACAGGAGGATAGCAGTGGCGGCTGGTGCTAAAAATTCTTGGGGGGGGTGCAATTTACCTTGGTGCAGCACACCTGACAGCTGCTAAGATGTGGACACAGTCAATTATTAAGAAGGAAAATGTAGCCTATAGATTTTATCAGGGTTTGTACCCTTTATTATGAATGAACTGTATCTGTCCTTACATTACTTACAGATCACTGTATCTGTCCTTACATTACTTACAGATCACTGTACCTGTCCTTACATTACTTACAGATCACTGTACCTGTCCTTACATTACTTACAGATCACTGTATCTGTCCTTACATTACTTACAGATCACTGTATCTGTCCTTACATTACTTACAGATCACTGTATCTGTCCTTACATTACTTACAGAACACTGTATCTGTCCTTACATTACTTACAGATCACTGTATCTGTCCTTACATTACTCACAGATCACTGTACCTGTCCTTACATTACTTACAGATCACTGTACCTGTCCTTACATTACTTACAGATCACTGTACCTGTCCTTACATTACTTACAGATCACTGTACCTGTCCTTACATTACTTACAGATCACTGTACCTGTCCTTACATTACTTACAGATCACTGTACCTGTCCTTACATTACTTACAGATCACTGTACCTGTCCTTACATTACTTACAGATCACTGTATCTGTCCTTACATTACTTACAGATCACTGTATCTGTCCTTACATTACTTACAGAACACTGTATCTGTCCTTACATTACTTACAGATCACTGTATCTGTCCTTACATTACTTACAGATCACTGTACCTGTCCTTACATTACTTACAGATCACTGTACCTGTCCTTACATTACTTACAGATCACTGTACCTGTCCTTACATTACTTACAGATCACTGTACCTGTCCTTACATTACTTACAGATCACTGTACCTGTCCTTACATTACTTACAGATCACTGTACCTGTCCTTACATTACTTACAGATCACTGTACCTGTCCTTACATTACTTACAGATCACTGTACCTGTCCTTACATTACTTACAGATCACTGTATCTGTCCTTACATTACTTACAGATCACTGTACCTGTCCTTACATTACTTACAGATCACTGTACCTGTCCTTACATTACTTACAGATCACTGTACCTGTCCTTACATTACTTACAGATCACTGTATCTGTCCTTACATTACTTACAGATCACTGTACCTGTCCTTACATTACTTACAGATCACTGTATCTGTCCTTACATTACTTACAGATCACTGTATCTGTCCTTACATTACTTACAGATCACTGTACCTGTCCTTACATTACTTACAGATCACTGTTTCTGTCCTTACATTACTTACAGATCACTGTACCTGTCCTTACATTACTTACAGATCACTGTATCTGTCCTAACATTACTTACAGATCACTGTGTCTGTCCTTACATTACTTACAGATCACTGTATCTGTCCTTACATTACTTACAGATCACTGTACCTGTCCTTACATTACTTACAGATCACTGTACCTGTTCTTACATTACTTACTGATTGATTGTAAAAGCAGTCATGTTAAAGTCCACCAACTAACTGGGGTTTGATGTTTTGTGAAGATGCAAACAATAAGTGGAACACAGTTAAACAGAAAAACAAAAAAACAAAACACAAATCTTAAAACACCACTGTAATGCTGTCTACAGGCTTCATACACCTTTTACAAAGTGAAATTCGAGGCAATTTTCAATGTGTATTTTTATGCTTTTCCAGTACCTTACAGCCGTGGTAAATTACATATTTATATACATAAATCACAGATTTCAGACAGAGTGACCAACAGGTCCCACTGTACTTAACAGGATAAAAACTCAAACGGTGCCAAGACTGTCTGCACCAACGCCAAAGAGAAAAGGGAAGGCACACCAGTGACCAACCCGCTAATCCACAATAAGCAGGGCTTTGTTAAAGTCTGTATATCTACTCTTGAACTGTGACCTGAAATGCACAGTTTTTCCCCAGGATTATTTTGAGGCAATAAAATTCATACACTGGATAATGAGTCAATCCTGCCCACTCATGTCCATGTTCCTCATCCATCCTGGAGTTCTGAGAGGCACGAGAGATGCTTTGTTGGGCCACCCTGTTGTATGGATGTGCCAACCCCTTTAAGTCAAACCAAGGTTGGCTTGATTCATCCAGGGATAGGAGTGAACTCGTCCATTTAATAAACCGTGTTCCGACTCGGCTTGCTTGTGAAAATTCAATAACTGATCCAGGTGTGCCATCTGCATAAATCTGCAGCTCCGTGTCCAGTGGCGGACACATCTGCACAAAAGGGTTTACCCTGCTAGCAGCCACCAAATCTCATTCACAGCTGAATGAGATTCTCGAAGGCCAGGAAGTAAACATCCGCAGGCGCAGGCATACAGAGATGGAACATTTTATATTTGGTTCAAAAATAAAAGTTGTCAGTTGGTCACACTTTCTGTGGAATCTTCCAAATTGGAACAGCAAACAGGGACAGCAATAAAAGGCACTGCTGACGCCACATCCAGCGAGCCAACTCCGTTTGTCGTAACAAGTGCGGGAGAAGCCCCGGGTGTCTGCTGGTCCACGATCACTTGCCTGCTGCTGAATGTTTAAATCGGGTCGGTCCGGGCCGAGCTCTTTACTTTCCTTTGTTCCTCCAGTGAACGCCTTTAGAAAGGCTGTTTTTGTAAAGAAAGAACCGAATTGTGTTCAGTTTCCGCGCTTCCACTTGAACTCGCCATCTTGCTCAGCTACCAGGTTGAAAGGGCGGTGGAAGACTTGACAGTCGAGACGAAGCGTCGCGGTGGGTGTGAACATGATTGACAGCAAAGAGAACTGTCCAATCACATTCAAAAAATATTGAAACAATACCAATTCGCTGCCAATAAATGTGGGAGTGTCTCACAGAACTGCGCCCCATAAGGAAATCTGAAGAAACCAATGAAACAGCAGCCTCGGGTCACATGCTCACCAAAACTTTGAGAGCTTGTACCGTTTGGCCGGCGTCCCTCACCCAGGAAGTATATGTAAACAGAGAAATCAACAAAATAACATTTGGATCCGATATTTATGGTCTGTTGACAGGCGCTCACAGACTGAAAAACACATTTATTTCACTATTATTTGCATTATACGACTAAATTATATTTAACATGTTTAAGTAAATTTTCATCTCTTGAAATTTGAAGGGTGGCAGCGCCCCAGCGCCCTCTACTGGCCGGTCGCCACTGGAGGATAGGTGGTCCACATTTAATTAGCGCAGAATACTTCCGTCAATCAGAGACTAGTAATCTCTTAAAATGGGGGGAATCTTGGCAGGAGATCAGGAGCGCTGCTTCACACGTGTTTACCCAAACACCTGAGATAAACGCCGAAGGGGGATTTCTTATTTCTCCTCAGGAGCACCGCAGGGCTCACGAGCTACTACAGAAAACTTGCGCTCGAGGCTCCGATTTCAGATTGAAGTTGGGCAGACTTCACAAACTAGATAATGTTTCTTTTTATTACTGTCGATGGTCTTTGCGAGGAAATTGAATTATGCTCTCACTCTCTCTCTCGGTCTCTCCCTTCACACACAGTTTCTGCCTCCGCGTGTCCGCGTGTGCGTGTGCGTGCGCACGCGTCTGTCAGCTGGATTTAAGAGCAGCATGATTTACTGCAGGTACATCTGTACGCCGGTCCGCATGATTTACGTTTAGGAGTCGAAGGCCTCAGAGGGACATAAATTGCTGTAAATTAAACATACATCCTTCTGCGGACGTCACCGTAGGCCGCCAGGTGAAATGAGTCTGTGATAAGCTTGCGATTTACTCAGCGGTGAAGTTAACGAATGCCAGCAAACCATCATGCATGTTAAAATATTATCTGTCAGTTGGATCGGACTTAGTTCCCTGTTAAATGTCATCATTGCGCTGGTGTTTTGCACGTGGTGATGAAGGGGTGGGGGCGATGAAAAGGTATGACATCATCCAATTTATCTAGCGGCGCAAATGCGAAAGGACTGCTACGACTTAGGTTTCGTTTCCTCTCTTTTTTTTGGTAATTAAATGTTCACCACTGAAATTTTACCCAAAAATAAAGGGCATATAAATAAGAGGGAACATGCTGGTGAGTGTATACAGTAGGCTATATAAGCGAATTGAGGAAATAAAGGAAAGAAATAAACACTTCAGAACTTGAAAATGAACTCCAGTCCTCTCTCATCTCATATTTCTCTCTTATCATAAATATTGGAGAAATTAAAAGTGTTTCTCTGTTGGTAGCACCATTCAGCACTGCTATTTCAAAAGCCCAACTTGGGTGCATGTTTGAAGACATTACATGGATGATATCGCTGCATGGAGGGCAACTAAATACATGTAGACCGACCAATTACAATGAGGTTGGTTAATTTCAACAGGTCATTCTTTTTTGGGAATTATGGGAATATGGATGGTGGCCGGAGCAGGATTTAAAATCATTTTCAGAGGCAATACTTGCTGCACTCAAATGAGTGCTTACTGTTAAGTCATTAAAAAAAACTTTAGAGATTTCAAGTACAAAAGCAAGCAGCAGAGGACTGAGTTGCAAAAATGATGATGTAATTGGCAATGAATCTGCTCCTTGCAAACAGCTTTTATAGTATATCTGTCATGACATGAGTTGAAGGCCTCATTTCAACAAATCAGGCCAACTATTTATTTTTATTTAATGAACTCTGGACCACTCCCAAAGAGGAGGAGGTATTTGGTGGAACGATGGATAGGGGATCGGGGCGAAGGTGATGTTGTTTGGACTTAATCTGTGATTGTGCAAACATTGGGAGCCCCAGGTGACGAGACTCAGGTGGGGCTCAGGTCTCTTGTCGGAGTCCGTGTGGCTCCCAAGCCCCCCGGGGTCCCAGGTGGGGGCTGTTTCTTGCTTCTTTCTTGGAGAGGGGAAGGGAGGGAGAGAGGGACGTAGAAATGAGACGAGCGGGGATAGTGGGAATGAAGGAGGTGTGTATATATATAGGCATGAGGACAAATAGGAAGGCGCATTGGGAGTGGTCCTGTTCATTAACCTACCTACGTTATCAAGAACTCACCTAAAAGACGGTGTCTCCTTCAGTACAGCGTCCCCATCACTGCACTGGGGATTATTCCACCGGAGGGAAGATCACCACCTACTGACCACCAACACCTCTTCCAGTAGAAACCTGGTTTTCCCAGGTGGTCTCCTATCCAAATACTAACCAAGCCCACATCTGCTTAGCTTCAGCCACACAGCTGGAGCAGATTGAATAGTGGTATGTCTGCTGGCAAAACAATAACTAAAACTAAACTAAAAAAATTAAATAAAATAAAATAAAGTAAAATAAATAGTTACTCAACAGTTTCATGCTGAGGTTGATTTATGGTCCATTTGAAATACAAAGACAAAATTTACAGGCATCAGTATATATCAAAGCAGGTCAATTGTCTGTTACTGTATAACTGTTAAGAAAAAAATCTTAAAGCAGAATTTAAACACCCTTTGGGCCATTTTAAACCACAGTCATGCATTTTTTGAGTGACACACAACATCAAAACCCTGATTTGCATGTGTGTTACAGTCGTAATTTTTTTTCTTAAATTCATTTATTTTTTTCCAAATTAAAGAGATGAGATATCCTTGATGGAGTTAACGGGACACAGTGCCTGACAACTTACCAATCAGGGCAGAAAATCGCACTGGGCCTGTTGGCTCGGGGAGACCCTGTCAGGGCGGCCGCCTGGATCAAAGACGTCGCGTCCGCATTGTAGTGCATCGTTCAGAAACTAATCACATCCCTTCAAAATGCTCACTCACTCATGAGAGGCCAAAGTGGTGTTTCACTTCACTCGCTGACAAGAAATCACCCGCGCTGAGGGCCGGAGCCATGGGAGTATTCATGAGAACAGTTCACAGAGTATTCATAAACACCAGAAATAGTTTTTTTTTGCTGATTAACAGGTAAGAAATTAAATGAAAGAATTAAAGGAGCTGTGTCATGATTACTGAGCATGCTCAGAAAGTACATCCCAAGAAAGTGAATCTGCTTGATTGAAAGTCAATATCTGATTCCTTCCTTACCAATCCGACATTGTTTTGCCTTGTATTGACATATGTCAGTTACACCAGCATTATGTCAAACCATCCTTTCACCTACTCAACGACGTACAAACAACCTGGGTCACCTTACCTTTTGTTTAAAACTTCTGACAGTTCACTACCTTTGTACCATTTCAAGCTATTCATTGGACTGGAACTGCATAATTTTCAATAAAAAACTGGAAAAATTGGGGTGTCCTAAAACTTTTGACCAGTAGTGTACATTGAATGACTATGAATGTCAGTATTCATGATTTTCTCACAGGTAATAGAACACATCCTGACATTTAAAGCTGCCCCATATATACAAACGGCAGGCGACTCTCTGCTACTGAATCAGCTGGATTGAGTGCGAATCCGCTGTGGTTTGTTTTGTGGGTGATGTAAATGCCAAACACCAATGCCCTCTCGCTTCATCATCTCCTGCGTATGAAGTTACCTGTGCCTTCAGTTAGCTTGTTTAAATATAATTTTAGGAAGTAAGCCTGTTCATTCTTCACACATCCGGCGTATACTTTTTTGGTTCTCACATAATAATGTAGTTAGTAAGTCATGACCTGATCACGTTTTGTTGGCTTATTCAGCTACATTTTGCGTTTTCACCATTTTCATTTCACTTGATCTCTCAGCTCTAACGTTACTTAATTTTACTCCATGAATTTTCTAGTCTAAATAGGCTACCATTTTAGTGAGCTGTCGACCTCTGTGATAAAAAAAAAATAAAACCCTTGCCCTGGGGAAAATGTTTATCACCCGCTTCACAATTGCTAAATTCTGCACATCCTGTTGGCTTAATTGATTACATTGTATTTTTCTGGCTTGTTAGCTTTTCCAAGATGATGACTGACAACAATTCTTCGTAGACGAGGCAGGCTAGTAGCTATATGGTTTCTCCATGCAAACTCTGCCTTAGTTATTAAAACCAACAAAAAAAAGATACATAATCGCTTAATAATGTTAAAACTGAATCGCACTGGACGAGATTACAAATCATCAGTCAATCAGCAGTAATTTCAGTACAGGTGCACTACAAACTCAAGGACCACTTCACACATAGGCTGCTGTCTTTAAACCTACAGAGATCGGTCCAAGCATTACTTATCAGCTCAGCCACAGAGGAAACAGGAAATTGCCCAGCACATTCACATCTTAACAAGAAACATTCACCGCACACTCACTGCACAATATTAATCAGTCAGGCTACATCTACACTGATATGTTTTCATTTCAAAATAGCATCTTAAAAAGAACAATCTCTGTCCAGGCGTCTACACTAAAACGCAGTCCTGGACTTCAAAATGGGGTCAGCAGCATTTTCAAAAGTCTCCATTTTAGGGTTCGAAAATAAAATGCAGAAGTAGTGTGGACGCTCAGGTAAACATAACAAAAGCTATATTTTAAAATGAAAATGTAGATGTAATTGTGTCGATGTTGCCTCAGTTAGTCAGTCAGTCAGTAAGTCAGTCACTCAGAAAGGGGCGGGTGTTCTCATGAGCCGGGTTACAAATTGACAGCCCAGATGGTCATGTCACAACTGGACTGTATTCACCTAACAGGGGGAATTCCCATTTCCCCCTCTGCGGCAGCAGTGAGAACTAACAGGAGAGGATGTCTCCCACGCAGAGAGATTAAGGGAGCCTGGCCTCAATCATTCTCAGCAGGTATCACTGCATCTTTTTTTTTCAGCCAAATTTTGGATTTAGACAGTTTTAATGAATCCCCTAAAGCACAAACACCCTTAGTCAGATAAAAAGGACAACATGAAGAGTAGTACTGTAAGAGTGGAACGTGTCCGGGCTGGTGAGTGAGAGGAACCGGAGCAAGACTTCCTCAGACTGCCTCAGATAAAGAGGTGGACGCTGTGCTCTTATTCTGTGGTGTCAGTGCAGAACTCATAATTTGAGAGGAAATTAAAATTTGCTTTCTCTTTGTGTCTCTCTGTTACCTTATTGAATTCTGACAGGTCTGAGGGTGGGCAGCTTTAATAAGTTCTTTTGTGTCGTCTGGATCATGCAAGTTCAATCAAATATAAAGTATCTCTTAGTTTCTAATTTCCCATGTGGTATTTTCACAATAGCATCTTGTAATTAAAGTTGTCCTCCTAAAAAAAAACACTCATGAGGGTCGGTGTCCATCGAATAGAGAGGAGAAACAGATGCGACACTTCTGTACGTTTAATAACGAAATATACCGCTAACATACACTAGTATTTATATTTTAATGGAGCCAAAAGAGGAATTATGCCATCACAGCAGGGTTTCTTCACTGCTGTTCATAAAGAGGTGATTTTATACATTTTCATTACTTGTCCCTGCCACTCAAAACAGAAAGAATGTTGAGCAAGATTCTTACATTGCATCATGGGAAATAAATGAATCCTGTGTTTCAGTACTAGCCAGCTGGGATTTGATAATGAATACCCTGCTTTAAATAAGAGCCAGGTCCCTAGTTCTGCTGTATGTGCAGGTAAATATTATCATGAAACACAGCCTTAAAAAATCATATGTACCACAGGCTGCGGAAGTGCTGTATAGTTTCATTTGAAACATTTATGATTAAAGGCTTTGATTAAAAAAAAAAAAAAACCTTTTTCAACTTGTATGTGGTCTTCTCCTCTTCCAAAGGGCACAAAATTATTGTAATAAAGTACAGATAAAGTATAGTAGAGTCATGTGTAAATATGAAGGGAACAGGCACTGACAACAGTATCTAGTTACAGTACATAGTTGTTTCCCAATAACTTTGTTTGGTTAATTAATAGGTCCTGCAGACTTAAACTTGCAAAGTCAAGAAATCGGCTGTGTGTGAGAAACAGTCACACATGGGGACGTGTGCGGGAACACAGAATATAACACAACATGCTCACACGAGGCCGACTGCTTCCATCTGCTCAACCACCTCTTGAAAAGTCTCAGTGTTGTGATATTCGCACATATCAAAAAATCTGTTGATATCCAAGTCTTTCACAACGTTTAAAAGTAGCTGTATTTTTCTGTTCGCTAAGAAATTTAGGCTAAGCTGACTGTAAACAGGTGTTTACGTGCGATAAAGCCCCCAAGTTGAGATGAATATCCTGGATGCTCTGTGTTCTTCGTTTTCAATCATTTGACTAAACAGTTCTATGGCGTCAGAGTCCGCCATGTTGGTTGTATACAAAGAAACGGAATGGCTTCAGCGAACGCGACACTGATCAATGATATTAATTTTTTTGCATATTAATTCGGTCTTATGGCCCCCTCAAAAGCAAGATATCAAGGTTTCTCTCTGGATTCGACCCATGCATGCTGGAACAGTCTGATTGTAGCGAGGATATGTCTAGTTTTCCAAATGTCGAGTTTCCAGACATTCCAGATACCGCTCAAAAATGCACTGTATGAGGAACAAAATCCTCCAGAATTCTCCAGAAATGCCATTCCCTTTCTTCGTTCTCTTGATATGTTTTGACTGCAGGTGACACAACTCACCTCCATTGCTGGATCTAACGTTGGCGAACACCACAGATATTACCCATGTCATGGAAAAAAACGTAAGATTTGGAATGAGTTTTGATTCACAGGAAGGAAAGCGTATACAGTTACGAGCTGGGGCTTGCACTTCGTTAAAACTGTGACTCCTTCACTAATTGTCCATGATGGATGGGCCCAGCAGGGATGGCAGCTGCGCTGCGTCTGGTAATCGGCCAGCGGCCTGCTGCAGCATAAGCCTGTCATTGGCATAAGTTCACGCATGAGTTACTTTTTGTCCTGTTGGTCCAGATATCAAAATCATCCAATAGAACACAGAGTTTCCCTGTCTTACCTCAGATTTTTCACCTGTAATTCTGCTCCCCCCCTCCCCTCCTCCCTTTGGAGCGCTGCCACTTCAGCTTGCAGTTGTGCAGGCCGAGACTGTGTTCAATCACACCACGTGTTTTGGCTGATTCAGCACGATCGCGCTCGATTATGTGCAAGTGCACTGAGGAGGCAACGTAGCCTTGATGCTTTGTTTAGTCACTGCATCTGTCGTAGTATTTGTGTCTTCCCAAATAAAAGTGGCTTTTCCCTGATTTGGGAATGTAAATCATGTGGGAGAGAAAAAGACCTGCAGAAATATTCCCACGGATTAAGGGAAAACAATTCTCTCAACGTTCCCGCTTGACCTACTTTATGCCCACTTCTGAAATCACACACAGCCATTGGTGTGAATGCAGCCCTCTTGCGATTCACCCCATACGATGCTAATGGTTTATTTCAGTTAGAGGGGCTGGGTGTGTGTTTCCTTGAGAGACTGTACTTCCTGTAGAGACTGATTCCTGAAAGGCATCGCTTGCCCCAAACTCGGCTGGAGAGACCTCTTGGCTTCACTCCACTGAGCATGACCTTGGGCTAACTCTCCTATGATCTGGAAAAACCAGCAAAGTTCCTTAAAACAAGTATGAAGCAATGAAAAAAAAAATTGAATCCAACTGAACAAAGTGGAGCTTTATTTTGACATTTCAAGTCAAGTGACAGACTAGTTTTTTCCCAGACCACAGGTGAGCTCCTCCTAAGTTGATGGGACAATGTTAGCTCCTTTGAGGCTCCTGTGATGGATATCTACTCGCTGGCCACCCTGTTTACGGGTACCACTGGACAGTTGGCAATACATCCTGGCAGCCAGTGTGGTTAGGCCTACATCACCAGTATTGAGAGGGCTGGCATTCTGGCACGAGACAGGATTTTTGGCACTGGCCTGGTGTTCCTCACGAGAGGCCATAGCTGGTGCTGCTAGAGTTGATCAAGCTGATGTCCGTAAGGGCCTCTGATATGGGCACCACAGCTCACATCCGTACAACAAGGCTGATAAGATGACAGCCCTGTATACCACGCATTTAGTGGCTACCGTAACGTTTTGTGACCAAACTCGTCCTTTCAGCTGACGAAAGGCAAACCAGACTTTTCTGGACTCAATATCCATATTCAGTGAAGGTAAGGATGTAATCGTGGTACCCAGGTTGCAGAGCTTGATGACGACATTGAGTCGGGGGCAGTCAAGTGAGGACCGTTGGTTCTTAATTGTTTGATCCAGGAGCCGGCCGACAGAGGACTTCTGTTTTTTTTTTTTTTTAAGATTAATAGTCAGTTTGAAGCTTTTGGCTGCAGAGGCAAAGGAATTGGTGATCTGCCGTACGTCTTTAATAGCATGGGCAGCAAATGGACAGTTATCAGCAAACTGTGGCTCATGTACCATGATTTCCCCGACTTTGGGTTTTGCTTTCAGTCTGGTTAGGTTGAGATTTCCATCAGCAGCCCTTGTTTGAGGGAAAACCCCTGTGCCCAAGTCTGAAGCAGCATCCAGTCAGACAGCAGACAAAACTAAAGTAAACAGGGAATAGGCACTCAAACACAACCCTGTTTCACACCACTGTTGATGGGAAATAGGTCTGACGGCTCACCACGCCTGATGATGCAGCCTTCCTTCATGAAACTGACAGCTGATGTTAGTTATGTGCCGCGGAAAGCTTGACTTCAGCAGGTGCTTCTATGAACCATTTTTACCAATAGTGTCAAACGCTTTGGTTGGATCCACAAAAGTGATACGGAGACTTCTGTGCAGGTTGACACATTTCTCTTGGAGGTGTCTCTATGAGAATAACATGACTAATGTGGTATGACCTGATGAAAAACCACACTGGCTTTTGGGGAGGATGTCCTCACAAGTTGTACACCAACAGTTTTTGGATGATCTTAGACAGGCATTATTCTGCCACCGGGAGAAGAGAGATTCCACAGTAAGTACTGCCATTTATTTTCCCTTCCTTGTTCTTGTAAATATTCACAACTGAAGCATCTTTGAGGTGTGGAGGTAGTTCTGCTGCATCGCACAGCTCTGTGAACAGATGATGCTGGCGTGATGTCAGTTTATCTCCACCGCACTGATAGATTTCAGCAACAAAAGCCTTCAGGCTCTGGCGCTTTGATGGGTTTCAGCTTTTTAATGGCTTTGATGACCTCATCCAATATGGGCAGAGCATCTAATTCAGACAGAATGGGCTGAGAGCGTACTCTGCCCAGAGCAGTATCACAGATGGTTACTGGTCTCTTCAGCAGCTTGTGGAAATGTTTCTGCCATCTTTTCATGTACTCTGACATCTCTGTGAGGATGGATGCACTGTCCTTGTTCAGAATTGTGAGGTGTTATGATGAGCCATACACCCTGAATTATTGTTGCAAATGCATTATGCTGTTGCTAAAAAGGAAATCATAGCATAAAACCTCTTGTGATAAGCTTGTGAATGCTTCATCATTAAAAGCGATCTATTAATACAGGGCACGTGAAAAGTGGTACTCAACTGTGAACTAAAATTTCAGTGGATTGAACCTCAGATCTCCCAATATTCCATGAATCATACAAGCTTATTATGATTTATGAAGATGCCGTTCTTCTCAAGCAGAGCACTGTAAAGGTTGTTGAAACAGTCAACAGTAGGCTTCGTACATTAAATATAGTATACTGGATACAGCACGTTCTGTAAATATATCGAGTACACTGTTAAATCCGTGTCACCACCAATGATTTCTGGGTGAAAAAGACTTTCCTGCAAGCTGCATTAAAAAAATGCCTCAAAAGCTGACATATATTTAATTATGAGCTGATTATAATGAGGCCACTAAGAAGGTAGGCTAGTTTTTGTTTTTAATTTAATATAGACCTGTGCAAAGCTGGTTCAGGGGTACGTTTCCCAAAAGCACAGATGCTAACTTACGTAGGTGAAAACCATTGACTGTACCGTCAAACTATGTAAGTTGAAAACATATTAAGCAGCCATGCTTTTTTGGAAACACAGCCCAAACCATTTGGAAGGGGCTGATTCTGTGGCCTCTGGAGCAGTTTTGCTGTTTGCAGCTTCCTCAAACGCTCAGCTAAGCAGCTTCTGCTGAGCGATCAACACTGCACTTCCTTGGATTCTCAGCAATACACTGACCGTGTGTGAAGTTTGTCGCATGAATTGTTGTTGAGAAAATTGAAAGACGGACAATGCATACAATTTATAGTGAGAAAACTCCATTGCTTTTATTGATATTTGGTTGAAATTAAGCTCCACTAAGCTTCACTTATTACGGACTTTGTGTTCCTTTCCGTTTCCCATTACAGTAATGTGGTCCTGTCTGAGTTGAGAGACGGTACTCCGGGGACCACCCAGCACTCTGCCGAGTCTCCTGTGTTTAGGTTCCTGACATTATTACAGATGATGCTCCAAAAGCGATGGCCAAGTGTTGGTGGGCAACATCCACCGTAAAACCAGGCAAAAGACTGTTTTCACTGTCGCAAAAATCAATATAGACCCTGAAATATGAATGAGAGGATCCCCCAATACAAGCTGAATATGTATGATCCAGCAGGGCCCAGAGCTCAAAGCTGAGAGTTTCTGTTCTCATATTGAGGCGACATCTGAAAGATGACACACAATTCATTTTTTTTTAGATTGTAATATATATTTTTATTTCTTTTAAGTTTCTCTCGTGTTACTTTACTTCCTTCAAGGGCTCTTGATGTAACAGGTGTTTTGTGTCTCTTGCAGGGTTTAATGTAACTTGCTCAGTACTCTCACTTTTTTTTTTCTTTTAATTCAAAAATACTCAAAATTTAAAAAAAAAATGTTTACTAAACCCTCAGGGTGCAAGTTCAAATCTTTAAACACTGGTACTGCATTGCCATCCAAGCAATTTGATGACTTAATTTTGATTTTAACTACTGCACAGCAGGTGCTCTATACTTCGCTACAGACATAAAGCTTAATGTGTTTCCTCTCAGAAGGCACCAATCCAAATGAATTTCTGCATAATCCACACAAATTGCCCCTCCAGTCCTAACGGTATTTATGTAAGCTCTCCCAGGTGTGTTCTGGTGTAAAGACATCAACCTTTAGATCGAAGCCATGACACACTGCGGTTTAATGCTGCGCGGGGAGCAGGCGTGTTTTGTCGAGGTATTGCAAAGTGCTCTAACTGCATGTTTACCGTAGCCTAATTGGATAATGGCGGAGACATCATTGCCTGGCTTCTGTTTGTTTAAAATTCAGTTTGTCAAATAGTTAATCCCTCAGTGCCGCTGTTTGAAGCTGCACGCTCCGCTTTCAAGACTGTGGGCTGCTGCAGGCAGCGTCTCTGAGGGGATCCTCTTGAAGCTTTTATGCTATAACAGTCCCTCTTCCTCTTTTGTCCTTCTTCTATGCGGCTGATGTTCAGAGGCGAAGGTCCCTCTGAAGCCATGAAAGAGCCTCGAGAGCCAAGAAAAGCTGGAACACAGCTTGGAGGGCAGAGGCCCCAAACCCTCTTAAATAAACCGCTCACATGCAACAGCACTTGAAGTTTTTGTTCGGTTTTCCAGGCGGATGATTAGGTCTGTAAGGACCATACCCCTCCCACAGCGCTCCAGCCAAAAATCTATTTTTGCTGCCTTTCGCAGATTCCCTGACAATAAAATATTACAGTGAAAACTGACTGCATAATTCCTGAGTAATTGAATGAAAAGATAATTCATATTGATTTTGGCAGCAAAAACAGAAAAACTGGCGGTATTTCCACAGCAGGTAAGTTAGGCTATCTTGCCGTTTATTGTGTTGGATAGAGGATGCGATATTAACATTTTTAAATACTGTAATTACGCGTTGAAAAACATTTAAATGTACTGCTTTATTATTAATTATTCATGTCTTTGTAATGCTATTAGTTGTTATTCTGAAGAAACGTTTTCGGCACATTCATACTTCCTTGTTTCATGCCAGTCTTAAAGACAAAAATAAGCGCACACCTAAGTAATTAATAGCTCACCGCTTCATGACGTGCCGCTCAAATCCCTTTGATCTGCAGTAATGTTTGTAGAATGACCAGCATGTTGTTTTTTATTGGTCACATATATGTATGATTACTGGTTTCTGTTTGTAAATTAGATATTTCAGGCGTAAGTGAGCTAAAGACTATATCACATCAGAAATAGCTATGTGTACTATTTTGAATAAATGTGTCTTATTCACATTCTAGTGAATTTCTTCAGTTTGAACAATTACATTTGAGGAAAAAAAAATTAATGGTCATTTACTCACAACAACCAAGAGGCTGGGTGTAACGCAATCAAGAGACAGATTATAGCAGATCAGAGTACACAGCTGATCACAGGAGGTAGAACACGACTGACTCAGGCCTCTGAATATAGATTGATTAATGTCCTGGCACAAATGAAATACACATTTCCTCCCCAGAAGAAATCACAGACTCTCACTGGAGTTGACTGAGTCCTGGGTCGTCATGGCAACGATCTCAAACATGCCCCCTGCACCTCATCAGGGTGTGCTGTGTTCCCACACAGAGAAACATACGATGACTCGCAGGTTCAGTCTGGAGGTCCAGAAAGAAACAATATTTCTCAGAGTCTAACACCAGAACACTAAGTATGTGTTTGACAAGATCGCCAAGATCAGGGCAGGGTCTGTCCTTCAGACGATGTTCCCACCGAGGGAACGGAATCAGGACACAGAATGTCATCATCGTCCAGAACTCGCTCACGTGAAAACAAACTCTTTGAACGAAGGAAGTTGGTCCAAAGAAATCATGCATTACATCCAAGTACCACAACATGATGCCTACCTTTAAAATGGGCAACAAAAGTTTGGCAACATTCAAATTTTATCTTTCACATTCGAGAATGTGGGTCCACTGTTCACTGCTTAAAATAGTGAAGGTCAAAACAGCCCGATCAAACTGACATCACTTGAATTCTCAAACTCACAGTTTGCCAGCAGAACATTTCCCTGATTATCACACTCCCTCCATCAGCTTGTGTCCTCACAGCGCATCCTGATGCCATCTCCTCACAGGTAGATGGGGCAAACGTAACCAGCCAAATCCCAAAGGAATTATTTCAGCTCCTTGTTGAGTGAAGAATGTGTTCAAAGGCACTGAGGGCAAATGAGGGCACTGTCCTGTGCTGTATGGGGGCACCTAATAAAGTGGCCACTGAGGGATCACTTTGCTGTTTATGTCACAAATATCATATGCCTCGACCTAATGCACTTGATAGGGTTATCTTTCAAAGGGGATAAAATAAGCCTGTTTTATAATTTAGAGGGAAAACCATACAGTAACACATGTCAAAACCAGATCTAGGAGAATGGCCTCTCCAAATTAAGGAGTGGAATTGGAGATAGCGTGTATTTTATGGATGTCGAGCGGAAGGTAACCTGAATAAAAGTGCTCAGATTGCTGACTGTGGCTGAGACTCTCACGATGTTTCCATTGCAATTTCTTACTGTTGGTCAGGACACCAGAGACATAACAGAGACAGCTGTACCCAGCCTGTTTCCAGCTGTGTGTCGGCAGTGGGAAGAGCTCAGGGGAACTCCGGGGCCGCTGCCCCGCATTACAGCAAACAACCAGCTGCATTGTAAGAGTGTAAAGTTGTCAGGGCACTGCCAGAGACTTGGGGGCCTCTGAAAATCTCCAGAATGGGCCCCACCGCTTCAGGTCACACCTTAATGTTGGCCCAATTGCATCACAGATGTTGAGGGGGCAGTCAGTCTGGGCCCGTTGGAGCATCCTAACTTCTCTCACTCAAGGAGGGCATGCAAACGAGTCCCCAGATAGAGTCACCACAACTCAAGAATGGGAGCCATTTTGTTTCCATCGTTTTCCTTAATGGGAATCGCTAGATTTTTTTTTTTTTACTTATTTTGGAAGCAAAGCATAAAAGGCGGAAATAATCGCCTTTACTTTGAGACAGTGTCCAATAACGTGATGGAGACAAAATGGATCTATGACCAAATTTTCTGGAACTCTCGTGTCGTAACTCTGTCTATCTTGGAATTCTAAAGCTCCCATCCGCGCTGCACTTCTCCGGTTAGGTTTGGCTCCTGCGCTGCTGGCTAGACATGTTAAACATGAAATGTCCATGTGTTCTGCTTTGTGTCCAATCACAGCAGCGCTCGCACCTCCAGAACTGTAGATATCGTGGTGATGCGTGAAGCCATAACAGAACAGGGCAAAAATCTGTGTTCTTCCCAATTCACTGCCTTGTTGTCAGTCTGATTAGTGTTATGTGAATATACCAGACGAACAGTGATAGTGATGGAGGGCTGTGTTCCACCAGCAGACCATACATAATGTGGATTAAATAATGGATTGAATTAGTGCCAAGGAAGAGGGCAGAACTCTCTGAACATTTCGGCTAAATCAAAGGACCACGTGACTCGAAAGCTCAAGACAAAATGATGGGGAAAAATGTAAAAATTGGAAACCAGGAATAGTCTGAGCACATTATTTTATTTATAATGTATATCTATTTATTTCTTTTTAATAAAACTGTCATTAATATATTTCGCAGTGATAGAAGATCGAACAAAAACAGGCCTTAACTCTCCGAAAACATGCAGCGAGGTAAAACACGTCTCCCGAGAGGGCAGCTGCATCACAAAGCTGTTTTCAAAGGACGCTCAGAAACCAGAGAAGAAGACTGACAACAAAATCCTCCCGGAATCAAAGTGAAAACATCAAAACGTGAGCATGACGAGGCGCCACACGGCCCCTCACATCCCTGTGCAACATATTTCAAATAGCCAGAGAGCTAAAATAAGCGCAGACCCACTGAACCGGACTGTTGTTTCTGCAGACCATCAAAGTCAGCTCTCGGCGCTTCCCCGCGGCTCTGTGAGGGTGAAGTCACAGTTTCACTCGGTCGCTCTGAGGCCCAGAGGTCAACCGTATGTAAATTCCAGGAAAAAAAATGCTGAATTTGGCTGAAACGTGGTCCATGTATGGGTCAAGTTCAAGGCTGTATTCTGGCCACATATTTTTGTGTTTCTGTGAATAGCATATGAGTTATGTGCAATGTGCTCGAGGGAACTACATTCATATTGCCTTCGTTTGTCATGATGTGTCAGATCATGGTATAAAGGAAGCTCTGTCATACATGTAGCAACTCTTCTTTTCATGGTACTTCATGCCTGGTGTAAAATGTAAGTACCTAGATTTGCTTGATACTAACCCCTTTTTTAAATAGTCACATCATCTCCTTTCTTGCCTGTGGAGTAAACCATGAATTACAGAACTTTTCAGCACTTTTAGGTGCATTTCGTCATGCAGTGACGACTGTCACACAGTTCGCTTCCAGACTTTTTATCCTGTGCTTGGAAACCCTCTCTCTGTGAGGTTAGTAGCACAGTGATGCCAAAATTTTTATTTTTTTTATCTTCAAATTTGACGGCTTAAAAACTAAACCCACACAAGATTTGAATGCAGATAAATCCCTCACATGGCACAGGGATTTGAATCGGTGAGAGATGTTTGCGGCCCGGCCTCTGTAGAGAGCTGAAATGGTGGCGTGGCGCAGCGAGCGAGCGAGCGAGTGCGGGATCAGACTGCCTCGCCGGGTCTCGGCTCAGCTGGTGTAGTGAGGCAGAAACAGGCCTTCAGCATCAGAGTTTCCCATTGTGATCCAAACAAAGCCTGGGCTCTGGCGCAGGGTGAGTCACCAAAACAAATCTCCAAGGATCAAATGCACATTCTTCTCCCAAAAAAAAATCCCAGACGCTTCAGCGAAGCTGGTGAAAAGTGAGTGCGGTGCGTTTTCAGGATGGGTGCTTGTACAGTCCGCACATCTGTGCATTCTAGCGCATTTTCATTACTGTGCATAGATATGCATGTTCTATAGCAGGATACAAGAGTGCAAGTGAGGTCACACCGGGGAAAGAGAAGAAGAGTGTGTGTGGGTTTCCTGTTTCACTGTATTTACTGTCTGACACGGGAAGAGGAAGAATATGTGTGTTTGTTAGACAACAGAGGGGAGAAAACAGCAGTGTTTATGACAGTGTTAACCGACCCTGATCTGGGAGATTTACCACCTGGGAAGTTTTCATCCCAATCCTAATTTGGCACACCTAACCCTGCTTATTACCCACTCAAAAAAGACCTCTAACTGCTGAAGAAAGAGCATTTTGTTTAGATTGGAGAGACAACCCACAAGATGGTGGACCTCCAGGGATAGGATTTGTCACCCCCAGCTTGTATACATTCAGTCATGTGACGTGTCTCTGAGAGTCGAGCAGGTTGGCACTGCTCTGAGGGTCGGTGATGTTCCAGGGGGCTGCAGTCAGCCAGTCGCACCAGAGCTGCCCAATGCCAGAGTCCAGGGGAACGATTCCCTCGCTCAACTTTCATGCAGGACAGCCAACCTGCTCTTATTCCTCTCAGAGTATTCCCAGATAACTCCAGTGTAGCCTGGTAAAGTCTCATCACATGAGTTAGTCTGTGATTATGAGGCCTAGTGCTCAAATGCATTGAAAACAATGATCTTTACCTGTATTTAGCGATATCTTTGCTTCCATGGCGTGCACCAATTTCACACTCATGACACACCACCCTTATAGGTAACTACAAGGTAAACAATGTACCAATGCTCGTGTTTAGCAGCTTTCATGAAGTCTTAAGGCCCAGTCACACAGCGAAAACGCATGAATTACGCATGAATTACGCACAGATTTTCGTTACTGAGCGGAGCGTACGTCGTATGCGTAATTCGTAGGTGGAACGAACGTGGACTGTCAGTGATTGTAAGTGGATGTGCGACGAAGGCGGTTTGTGCGTGATTTTGAGTTTTGAACGGTTCAAAAATTTTCCGACGCACAACTGTGCGTTGGTGTGCGTAATTCATGAGTTGGCATGCGTAGTTTATGCGTCGAGTATGCGTGACTATGCGCGGGACACTCGTCGCCCATCAGTGCTTATGCGTCAGAACTGGTTTGAATCCGCGCACGTCCACGTCCGTCCACTGATGCCCCACGTTCATATCACGCATGAAACGCGCACGTATCACGTTCATTCCACTGACATCCACTGACAATCAATTATAAAACTGACGAATAACTGACAAATCACTGACGGAAAACGCATAACGACGCACATCCACTGACGAGTGACGCATTTCCGACGCACGACTGACTGACATCAGATTCACTGATGTTCCACTGACGAACCACTGACAACTCACGTATGTATTTTGGCATATAAAAGCAGCCATTTCGGGCACTTTTGCCATTCCAGACCTACGGGACCTCCTAGCAGCAGCACCAGCAGCAGGTTTTTCAGCAGCAGCAGCTTCTGGTGGATCTACATGGACTTCTTCTTCAGCAGCTTTCTTCTTCTGCACCCTTGTCTTTGAGGGCAAGCGAGCTTTCCTGGGTGGCATCTCTTGAAGTGTTCTTGATTGGCGAAAGGTACTGAGGAACTCCCGTCGTTCACCGCTTTTTATATGCGCTGAACCGAAGCGATAGTGACGCCGAAGGTGCGTTTTTCGTGCGTGATCCGTCAGTGATTCATCCGTGGGGCATGCGTCGACATGCGCGGAACGAAAGTGCTTGTACGTGGAATGTACGTGAAGCGTTCGTGTTTGGACGTGCTCCGCCGGTGATTCATGCATCGGGCGTGCGTCGAATGTTCGTGGAATACTGCACCGTGTTTGCTATTATGCGTCGACGTGCGCGATATGTCAGTGATTGTAAGTGATACATGCGTGGTTCATGCACGATTCATGCGTGATTCGTCCGAGATTTCTACCCCCTACACCCCGAAAAATTGGTCAATTTCTCAACGCACAAGCACGCACAAACCCAATCTGTGCGTGATTTGTGAGTGATTCGTGCGTGATCGGCTGTGTGACTGGGCCTTTAGGCTTTTCAATGATATGTATTTAAGATGCATTAATTTCAGCTGGGAAATGCTGTAATTTCTTTCATTTCTACAGCTTGATTCCAGTTTACAGTCATTCTGTCTCAATTCAACAAATGGCTGTTGCACCACTTTCTCAGATCTCCCTCAAATTTTATTTTTATTTTTGCATTATTTTGGTAATTTTATGAACAAATGCAAAGTAAATGGGTATCAGATTAGGTCATTACTGCTTGTTCTGTATGTATATCACCATAATACTTTGGTCAAAACCCTCACCTAAAATTTTGGGGTTTTAAATTACTGAATAAAGCAATTCTAACTCCTTTCACAAGGTTAGAATTTTTTTTCCTCCCAAAATTTCTTCTAATCTGGTGAGGAAAGTATAAAAATGCATGAAAATAAATAAATACAGGACAGTGGAATATCTCTAAATGTCTTTATTATTTCATGGGCGACTATTTTGGGTCTTACATATCTATATTCTATGGCTTATTCTTGTGAAAAGACAATGACAGGATAAATTTTCTTCTTTAATCAGTAAAGTTGCATAAGACAAAAGTTTAAAACATTGAAATAATGCTTAGTTATTGATTTATGGGCCAGTGATGTGATGGACGTTGGTAGTTGGACGCCAAGAGCAGTGGCCAGAAATAAAAGGAAACCCAGCAGCGTACTGAGAGACTGAAACAGACAGAAATCACGAGACTCGCGGTACCAACGGACCTGACGCCGTCCGTGGTAACAAAACAGGCGAGCTCGAAAGAAAACAAAAGAAAAGGGAAATAAACCAGAGATTCTCTTACTTACTCTCACTTATCCTGTTATGCAGCTAAGATCCTGACAATACTCTCTCTCTAAAGACCTTACCGGCTAAAGCGCCAAAGACACAATGACTCTCTAGCAACACGAACGAGGCAGAACAGGAGCTTAAATAGAGTCTGGGTAACGCCCCCAATTAATGCCAGCTGGCCCAGGAATCCGATGGCAAGCAAAACGATATCGTCCCGGACCAGAGTAACAAAAGGAGCTCTCAAACCTCCAGAACCATGACAAGTGAAGTCAGGCATAGACCCAAAAAAGGCTAACTTTAGGCATCTAAAAGTACATGTGGGACACGTGGTATGGGGTTCAAACATTTTTTTTGGAGGAACTAATATGTGTGAAGTATTTGTGAACTTACTTTCATATTTGTTTCTTGTGCCTGAGATATGCAACAGCTCAGGGGTCATTCCATATGAACTCAACCAAAGTACAAGAATCTTCCACGGTCACAAAATCAGATTTGGCTCAATTTTGGGAGTACCTCTATGAAAATTAGAAAAATTTTAATGAAAATTTATGAAAATGTGAAAATTATGAAATATGAAAATTTGTCTTGGTGGAAATAAAAAATTCAGTTATCAGTGGCCCAGGATCCCTTACAGTGGCTAAATTGTGCTGAATTCCTTCTATTCGAGGACAGGTTTGTCTGTACAAGGAAGATTGACTACATCCAAGGCATAATAGCATAGTTAGGAGACCCTAAAAAGGGTCCTAGCTGAAAAAGTCACTTTTTTTTTTTTTTTTTTTTGCCAATTTTGGATTGGCAAGTTCACCACGTAGGAAGTTGCCCATGGTAAGTAAACTTGTTCCACATAAATGTACACATCTTGACTTTATTGGTTCAGAATTACAACTTGTTTTCTCATCTCCTTCGATATTTACTCATGCTATGAAATATATAATATATCTGGTGCAGATAGTGACCTGATTAGAGAGCAGCAGTTCAAGCAGTTCACAAGGACAGTAATAGTGATGTGATAAGCTGTGCACATGTTACATGTACAAAAGTATTACATGCATCTTAAGGCAACACTTTGCTCATTAATGCGATATTAAAGTCCCTGAAAAAAACGCCTTTAAAAACATCTTGTATTTCTCGGTTAAATTGGCCATGGATGAGTCCAGAAACAATGTCCATACTTGAGACATCAATTTTTCAGATGTTTCTTGTTGTACAGTTATGTGTTTCCACTTCATGTCCCACATTGGTTTCTCTGCTCAAATGTGTACGGTAATTTCCAGTTTGTTTGGTAAATTTTGGTTTTTGGTCATGTTTATGTGCTAGTTTTGTGTTCATGATTATTGTCTTTTATTTATTCTTTTTGATTATTTTAACTTTCAGGTTTTTGGTTCACTCTATGTCTCAGTTCCATTGCACTTGTCTCCCCTGTCTTGTGATCTAGTTGGTTTGTTCCGTCTTCCCTGTCTGCGTGCTCACTGACTTTGGGTGATTTAAATGAATTTTGGTGTTTAAAATATTCCTTCGATTCTCGTTTTCTTCCATCACCCCTCTGCTCTGATTGCTAACAAGACTAACTAATTTAGACTAATTCCCTCTCCGCAATCGTCCTGTTCTATACTCCGCCCCTTGTCTGTCTCTGTCCTCTCGTTAGCTCCAGCGAGAATCTCTCGCACGTGCTTAATCACTCTCCTGCGCTCATTATCTGTGCACGTAGAACTCCTGGACCGGAGCTGTTTAAATGTCATCGGCTGTTTGTGTGATTCCCGTTCGTATTTTGTCTTTCGCCAGTTTTTGTGGTTAGGGTTTCCCTCATGTGATTCTCCCCATGTAATTAGCTCCAAACCCTACACCTGATCTCTGTATAGCATGTGACCTTCCCTGAGTGTATATTAGCAGTTTTTTTCACTCACAACTCTTGTCAGAGCATTGATCAATATTTCTTTGCGCAGAGCGCCTCGTGTGCCATTGATTATTGTTTCTCTTCTACTGGTTTGTCCGACTTCGGATCTTGCCATTGCCCTTTATGTATTGTTTTCGTCTTTTTGGATTTCAACCTATTTTTGTATGACCACGGTTTCTGTTTTTGGCTGCCCTTAGCTTTTTGACCCTTGGCTTTGTTCATTGACTACGACTTTTTGCCTCTCGTTTTTGTACCTCCGCTCATCTGTCTTCCTGGTTCTGACCCCTACCTGTCTAGTCGACACTGTTTTTGGATTTCGTATTGTGAATTGGCAATTCCTGTATTTTTTGGCCTTGATTCGGACTCAAATGAAGGCATACGTTTTTTGGATTTACCTCTCTTGCGTGTGGTTCCTGAACTGAACGTCACAATAAGCATCATTTTGAGGTCTAAGAAGACTAGCTATAGCTCTTGGATATTTTTAGGTTAGAGAGAACTTTTATGGTACTTTGAGATATTTGTAACATAAAAATCTTGTTATTCAAACTTGGGAAAAAAATTATTTAATTCTTGAAAATGCCATTTTCACCATATGTTTGTATTGCCTTGTGCCACAAAGAAATGAGTGTATTTATTCAAAAATCCTTTTTCTGCTCTCTATTAAAGGTGTTTCAACCCTTCAGATCACTTGTAAGTCTATATCATCAATCAGTTTCCAGTATTATCTTCCAAAATCAGGCCATTCTACGTAAAATGTCAATTTTTGAGTGGGAAAGTAGGGATTAAAATATTTTATGATTTGGAAAATAGTTATCATATGATGTTAAAACTTTGCAAGTAATCTATTCTCATATTCACAAAACTAGAAAAAAAGTTTGGTGATAATCAGAGGAGGTCATGCAACAAAATGTTCTCAGATTTGCTGAAATGAGGTGGAATGACTTTAGTTACTTGTGGGCATAAACTTTTCCATACCTGCTGTGTGCTTTAAGCCCCTCATCCAGCATTGCTGACAATGCAACAAACCGTGAAACGCAAAGCTGTATCAAATGTGAATGCATGTGGCATTATTATTCCCATGCATTTTGTAACCACATCTTACATGAAATGTACAGTACAATTAAAATGGATGGGAAACCTCTGAAACTGAAGTCGTCTCGGCAGCTCTGACTGCTGTGTCTTACTGTGTCACACACACACACACACACACACACACACACACCATAAGTACATGGCAGCAATGCTGCAGCGTTGGAGAGACAATTTACTCCCGCACATTTAATGTCAAAGTTTGAGACGGGATGAAATGATCTCCAGACAGTAAGCGAAATTACAGCAGTAATGTTACAGTCCTCATGGCAGCTTATGCTCTAATACACACAAAATTTTATTAAAGCCCTTAAATGTCTCAGTTGGTCTGTCAGTGAATCATGTTCATAAATTTACACCGGAGGAGTTATGAAAATGCCCTAATTCATCTTTTTTCTTGAGTGCAGACAGAGCTCAAGTAGAATCTGAAGTTAGAATTTGTCATCTGCAAAATATCCCATAATTCTGAGCTGAGCAAATAATTATACCCTTAAATAAAAGTGTTTGTAAATCCCTTTAAGAAATAAATCCAATAAATTCAAGGAAACTGTGTTCTGATAATATTAGCTGAAATTTAGTTCTGAAAGTTGATGACTTTGGCCTCATTTTATTAATAATAATAATAATAATAATGATAATAATTATAAATCAATTTAGGATTTCTGAGATTCAGATACAGTCATACAATAGATTTGAGACACAGCACCCTTCTGTAATTGACTTGTTTAATGCAACTGTTAAAGACACCTGGCCATCTATCCATAAGATAAAAACTGAGTGAATAGTTTTGCTTATTGTCACTTTCGCTAGTTTTTCTAATTCATTATAGCCTCAAAACATTCAACATCTTCAGACCCTAAAAAATAAATAATACGTGACTAAAAAAAATGAACCAGTTGATTGTTCAAATTTTGAATAGAACAATAATTTTCCGTTACATATCCTAAAAGCAAGTTCTCAGATAGACATTTAAAATCAATTAATCTCTCAATAGGGAAGGGAATAGGGAATAGATACAGAATGATGTAACTCAATGCTGTTTTATCTTTATTTTTGCCAAAAAACAGGTCAACTCTGCAAGCCAAAGCGAACAGCTGTTGCTACATTTAAAGCCCTCACAGATGGCACCATTTAGCATGAATCCGCAGTCAGTTCCAGCTGAATATAGCCACTAAATGAATGGCATACACATTACTGCTTCGATCCCAACCAATAATTTAGTTCTGTTTGCCAGCTGTGTGTTAGTCCAACCGTGTCCAGGGAATCCCACGTGTGTCTGATGTCGCCCGGTTACCTGCTGAGATACAGCGTTTACACACAGACTGTGCACCCTTCTCTCATATGATCATTGGCCTTCGTTACCTTGGTAACTTTTTGTTAAATTTCTCAATGGGATCTCCGTGAATAAATAAAGCTTTTGGAGGTAGGGGGGAGACATAGATGGTGCGCAGATGCTGCATGTTTTAAATGACTCAGCATTAACACTTGCAGTAAATTGGCCCAATATTGACTGCGGTTGTCACCAGGCATGTTTCATGGTCTGACCTACGACTATCAATTACTGAGCCAAAAACTGATATCCCTGTAATTATAGACACTGGCCCCGAGAAAAACTCTGAGATTCAACAACCGACGGAGATAGCACTCACCAGAATTAGCCAAAAATAACAAGGTGCAATGACCAGAACATAAACCCGGAAAAACCACAAGGATCTGACAGAAGGAGGAAGACGATGCAAACACAGTTTTAACTGCTGCCAGAGTATCTCTCAGATGTGGCTTCATTCAATCCTATGTAAGTGAGGAAGTGTTATTGAATTGTTTTTCCAAATAATTCAAACTAAGCAGGATTGCATTCCTGGCCTTAAAAATGTATTTTAGACCCCAACTACTTGGATTTAATTTACTTAGTTTACAGATGAAACGTGCGGATAATATAACAGTCATAATGCTATAAATACAAACTTACAAAAATTTGCCTTGTGTCTGAAAATATGCAACTCTCAGGAATAAAAATTTGACATTGCTTCTTATCTACTTCATCAAGACAGAATACATCATAATTTTACGTTATTATGCGCCTTTTCTTGCCTGAGCTGAGATGGTGAAAAGACACAGAACTTCAGCAGTTCCAAAAGGCTGCGGTTCAACTCTCTGCAAGACGCTGAAATCTTGCGTTTGCCTTGGAGGAAACAAACAACCTCAGAAACAAACAATTCGAGGAGGTGGTCGAGGGAAGGCCTTGACTGGAGGACTGGAGGGCCATCCACTGTGCATGCGGTATTTAAATTTACCCATAAACACTGTGTGTGAATCTGGGCAGTGAGAGGACGCCATCTATTTAACCACCGCATGCTTTTCATTGAGGGAGATGTAGGGAAAGCACAGCCATCTGTAGCCATGATTCTCACCACTCGTGAAATCCACACGCCCTGCGTTATCATGTCAGGCTGCCCAGAGCCTGGCGCCAGGCCAGTGAGGGCGAAGAATAAATCAGTGAAAGGTAGTTAGTCCCCCCCCTCAAGGGGAGGTCAGCTTTAAATAAAAGAAATAAGAGAAAGAAAAAGATAAACCCAGTCAAAATGGGGGGGGGGGGGTCAAAGAAAATGATAAACAAGTACATAAAAAAGGACACACAGATAGACAGACAGAAACCGAAGGACGTACAAGTGCTGCGAGGGTAAACAATGCAAGAGAAAAAAAAAAGAAAACCAAGTGAAATAAAGGGAAGAAAGACAGCAATAAAAGAGATTTTTTTGAATAACACACGCTTGTTGACGTCTAGATCAGGATCAACACCTTCTTCTATGAATCAAAAAATGTTTAAGAAATGGGGGTAGAAATTAACTGCTTCTGCACCGGGGCTGCTGGGCTAAATTCCTAGTCTGCAGGAAAAAAACAAACAAACAAAAACCCCACCGTCCTGCAGTCTAAATTCCAGTAGAATTGGGATAATGTGTAAATGATAAAACAGGCAGTAATTTGCAAATCCCTTTTAACCTTTAACCTGTTTTCAGTTGAAAAGAAAAGGACAGAAACAAGGCAAATGATGTTTTATCATTTCATCAACATTGTTTGTGTTTTTTTAATAATAGCTGCTTTGAGATGTGATTTTTTTTCCCCAGTGAAACAGGGAGGTGCCTGTTGGCCACTGTGTGACATTACCTCTTCTTTTAATGACACTCAGTTGTTGTTCTGGAACTGAGGGCAGTAATTGTTGGAATTTCCATAGCAAAATTTGTTCCAATTCTTGTCTAATACTGGACTACAGTCGGTCAGCAGCCTGGGTTCTCTGTCGCAGTGTCTTGCGCATCATGATCCACCACGTTTTCAATGAGGAAATGTTTCGGGCTGCAGGCAGCCTAGTCTAGTACCTGCATTCTGTAATACCAAAGCCAAGCTGATGTAGCGCATGCAAAGAGTGGGTTTGCTTTATCCTGCAGGAACAAACTGGGCGTCTTGGAAAAAGATGCTGTTCTGAAGGCAGCAGATGTTGCCTAAAAATACATGTTTACCCTTCTCATCAATTATGACTTCTTATATGAGCAAATGGCTCATTCCAAGAAAACTATTACATTGTCGATGGCTGGGATATGGAGCAAAGCACAGACATCTATCAGAGACAATAAACCAAGTTTTATGAGGAATTAGGAACTAAATCATAATCAAAATTTGTTGTCAAAAACAGGCAGGTAATTGTTAAACCCTTTGCGCAGATATAGATGCCAGTGTCCATAAATTCCATAAGTAATTCAGTAATTGAATTTCCAAATGTCTTGCTTCAATGGAATAATTTTCCAGAGTTTCTGTGACATGAACACTGAGATATAAAGCCTGAATAGGCTCATGCACAAGAAAAATTGCATTATTTGCAGTATGCGCAAAGGGGTTAAACAGGCAGGCTTAGTAGACAGAACAGGGTAAATGCAAACACAGAAAACTCAGGCAAAACAGGGATAGAAAACAGACTGGTAAGCAGACAGAACAAGGCTTGTGTGATACTGGATGCAGCTGAACTATGTCAAACTCGCAAAGACACACAGAAAGTCTGGGACTTAAATGCGCAGAGATAACGTGTAACAATGTGGGAAACAGGTGTGTGAGAGACGTGAGGAATAAACACGGAGAGCTGGGAAGTAACAAGGCAATGATCGAATCATTGAAATAAATTAACAAAAGGGAGCCAAAACTGATGCAGACCGCGGAATGCATGGAGAACAATTAACACAGATCACAGAGCGAACACACGGAATGACGAGAAATATCAAATGCAACAGAAAACCAAAGGTAATTAGGTACACGACTGAAACAGACAGGTACTGACATCAGAAAGTAAAAGTAAAGCAGTTTTACACATTTTTTAAAAACTGGAACAGAAATACTGACCTGCTGCCCCAGACCACGAATGACTCTGGCATACGAACATGCCGCTGATAACAGGCGGTAGAGTCTTTCTCCCCTGCGGCCCTGAGAAAATTAAGTCCATTATTTCCTGATGGAAGCGTCGGGCCACAACACTTCTTTCCATCGTGTGTCGTTTATTTCTGTTCAATCAGGAGAGACTCAAGTGAAATCAAGAAAAATTTGAATATGCGTTGAGCATAAGTGGAATTCAATTCAATTCAATTTTATTTATATAGCGCTGTATATAGAGAAAAGTGCAGAACCCAGACTAATCCCTCATCCCCAAGTAGCAGGCAGAAAACTCCCTGTAGGGAGAAAAAGCCTTGAACGGTGGTGAGAAAAAACTCCTCATTGAGAGGAAATCTCAGGAGGAACCCGGCTATTGTGGGGAAGCCCATCCTCCGCTGGCTGGATAATAAATTGATGGTAAATTAGGGATGAGGGGATCAGGACCGCAGGAAGATGGCAGTCAGAATTAACAGGCTTAAATCAGACAGTCTTTGGCACTTTGACTCTTCCGGAGACTCGTAGAGCAGGAGCGCAGCTCAGAGCAGCAGCTGGACAATCCCCCGAAGAGTCCAGACACTGGTGGCAGCGGCGGCTGAAGGCTGGTGGAGCTGGAGCCGCAGTACGGGAGGTCTGATGGAGCAGGGTGGCGTCGGGGAGGAGGAGGGTCAGTGAACAGCAGCATGAACCAACAAAAGCCGAGAAACATGACATTTTGAAAAAGACAGCAACATAACGATTGGCTAGCGATGCGACTGAGGTGTATCACGGTTGGATGGAAGAGATCAGCTGCTACACCAGCTGACTGCTCAATTGACAGCCCCAGACATTGACTGTAGAGGTTTATGGGTCAGCATGAGGGTGAATGAAAAGAGAATAAACGGAGTTGACGTGCGAGAGAGAGAGAGTCTTCCTGACTGAACTTTTGCTCAGCTTCATAAGAATTAAAGTGCAGAAAAGTTAGCAGTGCTTCTGGATAGTGTTGCAATATGCTTCTCTCAGTGGAGTAATCTTAACTTGCATTTGATGATGCCACAACAAATTGCATTCTATGACACAGATCTCCATCGTATGGTCATGGGCATAAAATTAATGCTCTCAAAAGTAGTTTCTGAGACAGGCCTATGTCTCGCTTTGTCCAGAAACCGTTCACATTTACACAAAAACAATACGACTTTATTGTTAAATATTTCACAAGGGAGGCTCATTCAGAACATATTTCTCTTGTACAAGGTTGCCTTGTCAGAAATCTCTGGTTGATCATTTGCCAGTAAGGTAGGCCGAAGCAAAATACTGAAATAGGGGCACATACCCTGGATCAGTTTTGGAGTTACGGGCCTGAATCACAAGGCTATTGCAGGTTTCTCTCCAGCTTCAAGCACCAAACCCTGTGGTCCCACTAAAAACTGTCTCTAAATTGCCTGGCATTGCAGTATAACAGCATTAACATGCCACATAAACATACTCCATTGCTGTGGCAATCAAGTGACTTAAATTATAAATTATTTGCTAACATAAACACATCTTTTTATGCAGTTTGGTGCTGTAATGCTGAAATTACACAGCCTTGCACACATTTTCAGCCTATTTTAGCTGAAAATAAACATAGAGTTATGAAAGGTAAATCCAAACAACTAAACACTAATGGAATGACAAACTGCCAACATTTTCCGACAGAGTTGTCTTGTCAACTGTGAGATGAAAAAAGCAGCAGAATTTAATCACAAACACAAAACCTTTTTTTTCTTGCCCCAATTTCAACTTTTTGGGAAAATGTAAATAAATAAATCTTAAAAGTGGTTGGGACCTCTTGTAAGAAAGAAAGAAAGAAAGAAAAAAAATAAATAAATAAAGAAGGAAGGCATCAACATGAATGATATCTTTCCTGAGTCCAGGGCTTTTCATCAAGGAGCCACCCCATTCGTTATTAATAACTGCCTGCAGTGTAGCCTCTGTAAAACTAAATGCAGTTGACCCCTCTCACTGACGTATTGCACCCGTAAATGTGGGTGTTTTAATGGTTTTGACAACGGCAGTAGATGCTGAAACACAAAGCAGGTTGCCTAATTCACCGTTAACCAAGCGCCATTGCCAAATAATGAACCTAACTCAAAGAACTAACTTTTGCTCTCGGTAGAATTGATCAAACTCAGGGATGTTAGGCTTGTTTCCGAAGTCAACAGGTAGGCTACTGTACAAGCCAAAATAGTGATTATAAGCCTATATCAACGGAGGATGGTTTTGATCATATCTTTCACGTGTCCCTCGGAATTCCCGTCCAATAGAAACATCCTTTCGGGTCGCGCATGTTCCTTTCAACCCGCCCCTCAGTCCGGACTGCAGAGACTCCGGACCTGTTCTTTGGTTTCACGAGCCGACTGTCACAACTCAGCATCCAGCGGCGCAAACTCAGCACTTCAGCGGACGGTCGTTACCTGTCCCAGCACGCCCAACCAAGCGCTCTGCAGCTCAGCAATGGATACTTTAGACTTTACGTGAGGATAAATGGACGCAAATCGCTGCGTTTATATTATAGAAAAAAATGTCAAAATGCTGCTCCAGTGGTTACCCATGGTGTTTCCTTAAGAGGAGATAAGGGAAGAGGTGCGCGCGTAAAGACATGGATGTCCCCCCGGTGCTCTGCTCCTCAGTATCTTACCCATTAATCTGCTGCGGTTCACTGAGGTTGCTCTCCGTCCTGTGCTTTGCGCACGCAATAAAGGCAGGTTTTCTAATTTTTGTTCTTTGTAGTTTTTCAAATTATGGTCGTCATCGTAATTACTATTTCCCGATTAGGATTTTAAGAGCTGCACAATTAAACGTGTGGAGTTGAATCGACTCCGACAAAGTATATAATAGTTTTTGCATCTTGTACTCTGCCAGGACTGAGTTTAGACTGCAAGTTTTTCTGTATGATATCTGTCGTTACGTTGCTCTTGAGTGACATTTTAATCAGCTGTTTTTGGCAGATTTGCGGAGCGGTAGCCCTGTCTTCTGTCACCAGCGGGTTTCTCAGCGACACCCGAGGACGTGGCCACGGTCAGTGTTCGCATTTATTTCGGGGGAACTTTCGTGCTTTTGATCGCACTCAGATTCACCCGTTACTGTTTAAAAAAAGTACCGGCATATCGGCATATGAATGTCTTTATGTTCACATGTGGCTGGTTTCTGCTTCTAGCTTCATATACCGTAGTAACGCACAGCCGAAATGCGTTTAATGAATTTCCCACATGCCTGCTGGATTAAACTCTTTCACGCTACCAATTAAAATTTGCCACGCGCCTGTGCAGGTTGGAGGGAATCCCCTGAACAGTCAGCAGCTGTCGGAGTTCCATGCGCTCACTTAAGCTCCAGTAGATCAATGACATAGTGAGAGGGATACATACTTAAAAAGAGATTAAAGAAAGATTAAGAAAATACTCTTGAAATATATTCTTACTGTCCTTGTTACCCGCACCGATGATTTTGCAACAGTGCGAGTACATTAAGGTTGAAGAATTGGTGTATTCCCTGGGGATATGAGTGTATTCATGGGTGTTCTGCAGATTATGAGCTGGTGACACCTGTGGAGGTGGACTCCAGCGGCGCGTACGTCTCCCATGACGTGGTTGGAGGCAGCAGGAGGAGACGGTCCCTTCAGTCGGCTGAGGACTCCCTGCACTACAGGCTCTCCGCCCTCGGCAGGGACATGCACCTGGACCTGAGGCCCAGCAAAGTGACGGCAGACGGTTTCACGGTGCAGACGTTCGGCGAGAGCGGCATTACCACGCTCTCACCACAGCCGGCTTTCCACGGCTGCTTTTATCACGGCTTTATACGAAATCACAGTTCATCTTCAGCAGCTTTATCTACCTGTGAGGGCCTGGTAAGTGCCAGTGTTACGCCTGGTGTCTATTTTAAACTTTGCACCTCACTCTCTCCATCTCACCAACCTGCGCCTTATTTTCCTATCGAAGGCCATATTGCCATATTGTGACAAATTGCAGACAATGTGGCATTGAAAAAAAAAATTGCCATTCTTCAAGTTTACAGATGTGACCACATTTGTTAGTTGTTAGAGCAGATTTTCTGTTTCATAGTTGACTATGTCCAGGGTAATTATATTTAAGACGTGCGCCAGCTTGGATGAGTCATGATCACTGGGTTCACAGTGTAAAACGGCAAACGTTAGGATAACTACAGCCAGAGGTTTGCATTTCAGTTGCCATTTAAATCTTGACTTTTATTGTTTTAGAAAATGACTTTAATGCTAAATGTGTTTCCCATTGTGTGCCGTTATGATGATAATCCTGAAGGGGGTGGCGCTCATGAGCTGACGGGTTACTGTGCTGCTATACCAGAAACATCCAGCTGAGCTGGGCTCTCGTTCAGTGAAGCGAGAGGCTCTCGATGACAGCAGAACTGCACTGAACCCTGTTGACTGTAATGAAATTGAATAATCCTGTTCATATTCCTGTTCCACTGACTGGGGGAGGAGTAGCCTGGGGCAAGGAAGGGTGGCAATTTTCCCCAAAAGGTCTTTGTGGGGGAAAAGTGTGTGTTCTTGTTAAATCATCAGAGAACCCTGTCATATTAGTGTTTACTTCACAAACTGGAATAAACCAACAAAGACACTCCTGCTTTCTGTTGACTGAGCGCAGGCAGGAACAGTCCAGCTCACTAACTCATGTAGGCGCCTCCTGCAGTGGAACATTTTTTGCTTTTTGGATAGATTTTGTTTTTGTTAGTGTGTGCACGCGTCTCTAAGCACTCATCCTGATTTATGGGTTTTCATTTCCAACAGGCCGAGGGATTGATAAGACTCCCTGATAATAGCTGCATCAATAAAATTTCATAAATCACTCGCTCTAAGTTGTTAACACAACACTTGTAACTTTTGCATGATACACAGTACCATTAGAACGCTTGGAACCACTAAAGATAAGTTTTTCTATGAAGATTTTATTTTTATTGGTCAATGTTGCATGAAATGCGTGGTAATTCCTGTACAAACATTGATTATATTCCAAAAAATGATTTCTATATATGGCCATAACTCCACTGCAATGAAAACGACAATGATCTGAACCACACCTGTAAGTCCTCCTCTGAATGGCCCAAAAGAAACAAAACAAAGGTTTTGGAGTGGCCTAGTCAAAGTCCTGACTTGAATTCAGTGGAGATACTACGGCATAATCTTAAACAGGCAGCTCATGTCTGAAAACCCTCCAGTGTGGCTGAATTGAAACATTTCTGCAAAGAAGAATGTGTCAAACTTCTATGTTTAATGGTCAGGTAAATATTTATAGTTTATTGTACCAGTGTAATGTTTTAAGAATGGCACTCTGAGTGTAAAGGTGTGCTTTATGGTCCAGAGTGAATCCTGACTGTGATAGGCTGACTGTGTCAGGTAGCTCTTGCTGAGAGCATGTGATGGGCTGTGTTCATCAGCGTGGAATCGTTTGGGAATCACCTCCCTCTTGTATCACCTGCGCAGTCCAGTGCAGCCTGGACACTGCACAGGAATAACTTGCTTGGACATTTTAGGGAGCAGTTTTTCTACTTTGATATTGACACCAGCTGCCATGGGAAACACCAGCAATCATCTTAATGTCTTCTAAATGACATAAAGTGGTTGAAAATATAAATTAAGAAGACTTCAATACTGTTTTCATGCAGTTAGCCATAGTGTTTTTCATATTGCAGTTGGCATTATTGGATAAATCCTGCCAAATATCACTCTAAATAAAACTCATGCCTGGTAGTGAAAACTTTGTCTTCAAACTTATGGCAGAATTACTGTTGATGCTCCTGAGCCACATTTCATCCAGCCAGTACTGTCCAGTCATGTAAAAGCACGAGCTTTTAGCTTCTGCATCCCGCAGTGTCCCCGGCTCTTTTGTCCATCACTCGCCCGTCCGCATTACTCCACTTGTTTTGTGCCAATAAAATCCGGAGCGCAGTTTCCGACCAATAGCCAGCAGCCTTTCTCCCTGTATTGTCCCGTTCATTAGTCGCAGGTTCTTGACAATAAACCAGAGGTCGCCCCTTCCTTAAGAGCTCAAAAAGACCCAAGATGCAATTTGTAAGCTATTGCACTTTTAATGTACGACAGGCAGGCTTTGATCTATCCTTTAAGCCGTCACCATTTTTGTTTTTTTCATGTCAGAGAATGACCTGGAGGCTTCACCCCATTCATTTTGTCCATTATTAATTATGTGTTAATTTAGACAGGAAGCATTTAACTTATAGGTCAACCTAGACTTTGTTTTATTTTTTCATTCTTTCTTTTGTTTATTGGTACACCGTTGTCACTCAGAGACTGTTTGGATGATGACTGTGGAAAAAATCCTCAGGACGAAAAAAGAAAAAAGATGTCGCTCTGTGTTCTTCACCGTTTGCGGCAGTTTAAGTGCAGCTGAAGGCCAAGTGTCCCGACTGTTTTTACAGTCGCGCTTTGGTTAATGGAGACATACTCAGTGGTCACACTGAATGGACGCTAATGTCGCTGTCGAAGACTGTTAATAGATGGAGCTTATTGCCCATGTGCTCTTACATGCCCTGTGCCAATGAGGTCACTTCCTTTGTTTTGAAAGTAAAAAAAAAAGCTTTTATTCTGTGCTTTTCAATAACTCCCTCAATGCTGCTACTTGAGGTCCAGTGGATATATTCAGTGCAATTCTCAGATCTAAATGTTCATCTTTATTGTGATGCGTGTCGGGAAACAGCTGTGCTGTACATCTGACGTTTGACTGCGTCCTGCATGCATGGAAATGAATGAACATGTTTTGTAAGGATTGAGGCTGAGTAAGCGAGCGGGCTGGTGTCATGCATGCAGATAATCAAAGTAAATAATACATCTTACGGAGATTATGGACACACTTGCTGATGCGAGACACCGGCTGTCTTGATCCATGTCAGGCTGAGCCCAGAGCACTTAGACACGGCTTCACCCCTGAGCCGTGACTGTATATTTCCAAGTGCTGAAGACAGTAATGATGTTGCTTTTATTCACTTAGGAAAACTCAGGCATTAGTTATATTTGTGTGGTTGTGAGGGGGCAGCGTTCCAGTCCCATCACGCCGCTTTACTCTGGCTTCCCTGGGTTTACACTGGCCAGTGGGGACTCACTGTTTAGTGTACAGTATAAGGGCGAGTGTCGTATTGGATAGACGGACTCTTTGGAGTGGTTGTGGAACGCTGGCCAGTGGAGGCATTTCATTCCTGGCTCAGAATATTCTGATTCTGAAATTTGCGAGTCAGAAACATTTGGAGAGAACATTGGATGTGAGCATCTCTGAGGCTCATCCGATGGATTACATTCAGAGACCACAAAGGTGCAATATTAAATGTCACAGTCCTCTGTCAGTGAGAGCAGGTCCGCAGGACGGCTGTAGTGTGAGTGTACGTCTCCCTCTCTTTTGTATTTGCCGAATGTTGAAAACGACTTGAATTACTGTAAATGCATAACACGCACTGACTGCTTGCAAAAACACTGCAAAAAGCATTCGGCTTCAAAAGTTGCAAATGCTCTCCCAGGAATAAGAGATTTAGCGTATCCAACTCGCAATATGATATCATCTTGAAACATCAGTATTAAAGAGATAACAAACAGATGAGACTCTTGAGAGAGAAATTTGTTCCACTGCATATAAAGAATCGTTACCTTCCGTTCAAAAAGCATCAAGGGGGTTACTTTAGGAAAGCAACACCCAGGGAAAGTATTTTGTTGGACTTGCCAACTAATTGTGAATCAGGCTTGGAAATTCTGTGAGACTGGGCCTGGATTTAATCAAGTTCTGTCCTTAAGTTTGACTTAAAACATGAATGCACAAGTTCTTTTTTTTTCTTTTACCTAGGTTTGCTGTCTTTTTTTATGTAAAGCGTAGCACTTGGAATTAATTATTAATAAAAGCTTAGGACATTGTTAATCAGAAGTGTGCAATATAATGTGTTTTTTGATCAAGCCCTTCGGCTCTGCCTTGGGTTATTATTTTTCCTCACACTCAGGCATTTGTATTGTGTCACGTTTATGAATTTTTTAATGTTTCTATCTTTCTACTGAAACTTTCAACATGCTAATCGATGATTATTTATGACAAAATTATTGTCATTTTAAGTGTTTATCACAGTATTTTGGAAGTTGACTGAAATGACGAGAATGAGCTCCAGACTTTAAACTTCAGTTTTTGGGTTTATACGTCCACACAATGCTTCTGGTTCGTCCAGCGCAATAGTGATGTCCATGTCAAATAAAATCTATCCTATCCAAACTGGGTGCACAGTGTAGGAATTATAGCACTGCCTACCCCTCCCATCTGGACCAAAAGTAATTGGACAATTGACCGCGCAGCTGTTCTGTGGCCAGATTACCTCCGATACATGTAAGCAGATAAAATGTCAAGAATTGATTTTGAATGCACATGTGAAATCTTCTGCTGTTCAAAGTATGTAGTCCAGAGTCCTGTCACTGTGTCACATCCTAATTGATTTCTTAATTGTTTTTCCCTGAAATCTAGCTGTCCTTGTCAGGTTCTGATTTATTTTCTTAATTGATTTTTATTAATTAGTGTCTCAATCTTCCCCCCTCTCCCTCTGCGTTCTCCCCTGCGCTGGCAGACTCCTCTCCAGTCTGTTAATTGTCCTCTTGTGTATTTAAGTTCCTGGTCTCCGTATGCTGGGATTGTTCTCTTCCATGTTCTGTGAATATCTAAAGAAAGTTAGTATCTGTTTATTAGGGATATTCTTATGATACAGATTTTAGCAACATTAGTGTCTGCAGTACTGGCTAATGGCAGTGCTTATAAGTCCTTCTTCAAAAGAGTGCACCTGCTCTGCTTTCCCTGGTTCATTTGGCTTGCCTTCCAGCTACTGACCTCAGATCAGTCCCTTCCACTGCACCTAATCTGACCTCATATGCTCCAGTTCTCTCCCGCCTGGCTCCAGATCATCCTCTGATTGTCCTCTTTTGTGCTTGACTACCTGCCATCATCTGTTCGTGAGAGATGCATTTACAGCTCATCTGCCATCTGGGTTTGGTTCCTACGTTCGGCTCCGATGTTCAGAGAATCATGACAGAGTACTAATGAAGCCAGCTATCACACGACAAAACAAACCAATCAGAGAAATAGCAAAAACGTCATGATGTGGCCCAATCTGGGACATTCTTTGTCCACACTGATGACCTCATGAACACCAGAAGGCTGAAAGACCGCACATATCATCAGTGTTGGACCACAGAGGAATTTTTTCCTTGGTAACACAAAACCGTTTCACAGCAGTTGGCCAGATCAAGGAGGCCCTCCAGGAGGTAAGCCTGTCTCTGTGGAATCGACCAATCAAGAGTAGACCTCACCAAAGTAAATACAGACAAGAACAGCAGGAGGAGTTTCTAAAATTTATAGGGTTGTTTTATCTGCTCAAATTATACCAATGCTTCACAAGTCATTGGATGACGTTTCACAAATCTGATAGATAATGACCGGAAGCAGACTTCAAAAGCACCCCAAGACTCTTTTTAAGGCATCAGGCGGAATATTCTACAAAGGCTTAGACAATCACCTGACTTGAACCCAACTGAGAATGCATTTTCAGCTGATGGAAAAACTGAGGGTGTCCTGCCTCAGGAACGAGCTGGAACTGAAGCCAACCGGGCTGACGCCCTGACAGAGCATGACCAGGGAAAAACACCCAGAATCCTGTGATGTTTGTGGGTTTAAAACTGTAGGCAGTCAATGACTGCAAAGAATTTGCCACCAAGTGCTAAAACGTACAACTTCATGTAGGATTTTTAGTTTGCCTGATTACTGTACTGAAGAGTAGCTAAAATGGGAGACCTGTGCATAAAAATGTTTGTAATTCCTGTAAGATTCATGCAGTATTTTTGGCAAAACTCTTAAATTAAGACTGAAAGGCCACACTACAAGCACATCTTGGTTCATTTGAAATCCTTTGTGATGGCGCAGTGCCACAATGCTCAGCGTTATGTCTTTGTCCAAATGTCTAAGGACCTGACAGTTGACTATTGCTTTAAAGAGCAGCACTTGTTGCCTACGGAGTCTCAGGAGACGGGGATTACAGTTCGAGGGAAGGGGGCAGGGATGAGGGGGTATACTGGCTGCAGCCCTGTGGAGCCTCTCAGACAGCCTGTGTTTTATTGCCGGTTGGTTTGGTTGGGGTGGGTGCGGCAGGGGGTGTTTGATGATGGGGGGGTGTATATCCTTAAGAATATGAGGCTCCCCATCTCTCGTCGGTTCCCAGGCCGTGGCTCCAGTCTTTGGTGAAATGCACGGCCGTATGAGAACAGCATTAAGAGCTGCGCAGATCACACACACCTCCCCTCCTACTGCTTAACCTTTGGCTGGCAGCACCTCCAGAGGCTTCTGTTTGTTCTATTCCCATTGGGGGGGGAGGTGTGTGTGTGTGGGGTGGGGGGGACTGGGGGGGTGAATGACTGTTATTTCTGCTGTCCCACCATGTGTAATTCTGCTCAGTGATGGTCAGGGTGGCTGTTCACACTAATGAGTGATCATCTTAAGAGCCGCGCACTGATGTACGGACTGAAGCAAAATTACCCAAAATGCAGCACATTGCATCAGCAGTTGACAGTATGCTAACAATCAATATTATGACCTCAGGGTGTGTGAAAATGGGTCTTAAATACTTTTTAGCACCAGGCTCCTCAATTCAAATCAGGTAAATAAAACAGGAATCAAGTATTTGTCAGAATAATGTGTATTTTACGAGGGGCTTAAGGAATCCCTTGAAAAAGAGAAACTACGCATCAACGTGTACGTAATGTGACGCAATCGACTTTTTGAAGCCTGTCAGGGAAATAATGTTTTAAATATATTTATTTACTTATTTTTTAATGTGACCAGATAGCTTAGATCAGTCATTCATTTCACATGAGAATTCTGCAGTTAGGGATTTAAAGGGGAAAAATGCGGTCTGTCAAATCACTGCTTTAATTTTGAATTAAAATACACGGAAGGAAGGCTGCAAAATATTACTTATGAAAAATTTTGAGCAGAAACTTTTATATTCTGATGAAAAATTCCCTGTAATCTGCAGAAAACTTTGAAGAGATAAGTGGTGGCCTTGCACATCAATTATATGAAGGGCTTTTCCAAAACTATGAAGCCGAAAATGGGAAATATTCCTTCCTTGCTCCCTTTGAAGATTCATGTAAAATTTGGTACCTTGTATGTGATTTATGAACTTCACTGTATTACTGTTATAAAAAGCTTTACAAACTGCCATTTGCCCTACAGAGCTGTCTTAAAGGTATCACTTGCTGGTTAAAAAAGGGGGCAATACTTCTACACCAGATGAAACATTCAGGCTTTCTGGAGTAACAAGAAATTCAAAAGAATCCTAATCCAATACAGAATCGGTTAGTGTTTGAAATGGATAAATGATTGCTGGCTGACTAATTTTTGACACAAACATCCCAAAAGCATTGAAACAGATGAACTGCTGCTTGTTATTCAGCCTATCAGACATATGAGTGCTTGCAATGCTTAGCTGGCTGTGAAAATCACTCTGAACAATGCCTAGAGAGTAATTGCTTTCTTTGTGAACTAGATGAGTGCTCATTAGCCATATTATTTTGTCAAAACTCACTGGCTGAGTTTACCTAAATGAAATCTGTTACATAAAATCAACATTAAGTCTTTGGTTTTTATTTTTCCAGAATTGTATTTCAGTCTGGAGCTCAGTTTCATCCCAGCTCGTCATCATGTAGTGATGCTGTTTGACCAATCGTCGATATAGGAACAAAAAAGGAGACTTTTGACATCCTTGTTTGACACCAGTGTAAAAAGAACCCCACCCCCAAACCATAAACCTCAAAGTGGCCGAAAGCCTCTTTCTTCGTTGTATGTCGATGCTTGGTCTATCAGTATCATTATATGACAAGTCTGGGTCATTTGACTAATGATGTCAGGGCAACATTTATGCATGTTTGAGAATATGTGCATATGAGTATATATTGTATGTTGGCCTATGCTTGTTCATAAGTATGTGTGCATGCGTCTGTGTGAATGTGTTGATGCATGTCTGTATGTGAGTGTGTGTGTGTGTGTACATGTCTGTCTTCTTAAATATGGGGTTTTTATTTTCACAGTCATACTGCCGTCCAGATGGATTTAATTTTCTAATTTTATTCTGGAGCTTCAGCTGCTACAGACTGCTGAGCGAATATCTGCTATTTTACATTAGAGTTCGGTCCATTATGCAAATGTAATACACATGTGTGATGCAACAAGGACAGAGTCATCACAGTGGTCTTCCTCCTGTACGCTACTTTACACACAGACAAATATCGGGGTGCACAGGATTGGGACAGATTTTTCTAGACATATTGTCATGGGATGGATAATAATAGTAGTAATAATAATAATAATATATATTATTTATGGGTGCCTTTCACAACACAAGGTCACCTTACAAAAGTAGCAAAAGTATTGCTGAAAAGCAAGAACAATATAATGCACATTAAAACAAGAACACAGTAACTACATCATTTTCCTTTATTTAACCAGGTGAAGCCTCATTGAGATTAAAATCTCTTTTACAAGAGTGACCTGGCTAGAGCAGGTAAGACAAAATTGCAAACAATACCAGCAAATAAAAATAGAACTGACATACACTGTAGACAAATGAACATAACATTCAGTTGATTACAAACAGGAGAAGGGCCAAAGTCCAGTGGTGACACATAAATAGGGACTAATTTCTAAAAGATGTCAGTAAAATTTAATTTAAAAACACATTTACTAAGAGAACTTTTTTCATGATCAAACTTAACCTGCTCTGACAATTTTGGGTATTTCTGTAGATTGTTCCAGGAAAATTGAGCAGCATACTTAAAAGCTTTCTTACACAATTCTGCCCTAACCCTTGGGGCTAGTATCTGCAAAGTACCTTCAGAGCATAGAATATAATGATTATGCTTTATTTGCAAGTATTTACACAGATACGTTAGAACCATCCAATAATGGATTTGTATACAAAGGTCACACATTGCGAGGGTCTGCGTACACAGAGGATGGCCAATTTACAGCAGCACGCAGAGTGCAGTGGTGCACACGATATCTTAAACCAGTAATAAAACGCAAAGCACAATGATACACGGTATCCAGCTTCTTTAAGCACTGCTCAGAAGCATTCATAAAGAGTACATCAGCGTAATCCAATAAAGGTAAAAACGTTGCTGATTTTAGGTGCTTTCTTACCTGGAATGAAAAACAAGATTTACATAAGAGCAACAGACAGCAGGAGAGGGGATATGGTCAGACAGAGAAGGCTTAACGAAACAAATGGGTTTTGAGCTGAGATTTAAAGGTGGAGAGAGAGGTTATGTCACGGATTGATTGTGGGAGAGAGTTCCAGAGGCAGGGGGCAGCACGGCTAAAGGCTCGAGACCCCATTGAGGATAATCGGGCAGGAGGTTTAGTGAGGAGCACGGAGGAGGAAGATCGGAAAGTCATGGAGGGTGTGTAGATATGACGGAGATCAGAAAGGTTTGGAGGAGTGAGGTCATGAAGGGCCTTGATGGTGAGGAGGAGAATCTTATAGTCAATACGGGGTTTTATAGGTCACCAGTGCAGCTGTTGAAGAACAGGAGTGATGTGATGAATGGAGGGGGTTCTGGTGATGATCCGAGCAGCTGAGATCTGGACCAGTTGAAGTTTATGGAGAAGCTAAACAGGTAGACCGGAATGGAGGGAATTGCAGAAATCTAAACAGGAGGTGACCAGGGCATTGACGAGGATGGCGGTGCTGTTGGGTGAGAGAGTGGGCAGAGATGGTGGATTGTTACTTGGTCGTCTCTCGAAAGCGAGAATGACTTTAACATAGCACACATGCACAAAAATAAATATATATATATATAGATAAATAAAGTGTCAATGGTGTGCACGCATGTGGCTCAGAAGTCCCAAGTTTGAGGCACATATGCAGTTGCAAATTGTGCATAGTGTGCCTGCGGGTGTTACTGTCGTGTTCGCTGCTCTTTTTCGTCATTCTCGCGCTGCTGTGATAGACAGACGGCGGTCATTCACAAAGTTTGTAGTAGCTCAGTTGATACTCGCTTGCCATTCTGATCTATTTGTTGCGGCACTCTCCAATTCCTTTGGTTCTAAGCCAGCCCATTTTTGCTATGACTTGAGGTTGTCCTTGTATCTCTTCTTGGGTTGTCCTTGTTTGCGTCTGCCCTGAGTTAGCTCTCCATAGAAAAGCTGGCGAGGGATTCTGGATTTGTCTATTCGGATGATATGACCAGTCCAGTGTAATTGAGCTTTGAGGATCATGGCCTCAACGCTGGTGGTATTAGCCCTCCGTAAAACTTCTTAGTTTGGAACCCGACAAGGAGTACTTCGGTTTTATTGCTATTGAATTTAAGAAAGTTATGAGTGCACCAGGAATTAACTTTGGTGAGGCAGTCAGAGAGGGACGAGGGTGGAAGGGTGGAGTCAGGGTTGGAGGAGAGGTAGAGTTGGGTGTCATCTGCGTAACAATGTAAGTGGATACCAAATTTTCTGAAGACGTGACCGAGAGGTAGGAGGTAGATAATGAAGAGGAGGGGGCCCAGGACAGAGCCCTGGGGAACGCCAGTAGTGACAGGGGTGAGCTGAGATCTGAAATTTTGGAGTTGAACAAACTGGGTGCGATCAGAGAGGTATGACTTGAACCAGGCGAGCGGGGTGCCAGTGAAACCGATTGAAGCGAGTCTGTCAAGGAGAGTGATGTGAGAGATTGTGCCAAAGGCTGCAGTTAAATCGAAGAGGATGAGAATTGAAAGTAGTCCAGAATCAGCTGCCATCAAAAGATCGTTTGTGATTTTGACCAGGGCTGTCTCAGTGCTATGGAGGGGACGGAAACTAGACTGGAACTCTTCAAACAGATTATTTTCAGAGAGGTCAGAGTGGACCTGAGCTGCAACTACTCTTTCAAGTGTTCTGGAGAGAAATGGAAGATTTGAAATACGACGGAGGTTGTTGAGGTTATTAGGATCAGCGCCAGGTTTATAGTTAATAGTGAAGAATCTCAGGGCTTCAGACCAAACCGGCTGTTGATAAATCTGCCTTCCCCATCTGTCAAGTAGTACTTTAACCAAACCATAAGCATATTTAGCTAGAAAGGAGCATTTTTTGGAAGAGAAAAAAAGTGTCTGTATCCCCCTGTTCTGCTAATGTTTCTTTGCTTTTATTTTCATTTCACTTTTTCTGTTTTCTCTGCCTGTTAATTATTGTCCTAGTACTCCTGTTCTCTCGAGTTTGTGTTTATCTTCAGTCTTCCTCTTCTCTTACGCTGCCTGTTCTGTTACCGTAGTTGTTCTGTTGTTTAGTTTGTGGCCACGCCTCTCTGCTCTCTCCTGTTTTCCGATAACCTCTCCCGCTGCATAATGCTGCTGTCTTCTGCCCCGGGCAAACTTCTCTCAGCTGCTTTTGCCCTGCAACTCACCGACTTTTCCCCCAAGTCGGTTTCCTTTGTTCTGACTTCCTGTGTTTCACGGTTTGTGGGTTTTCCCTCAGGGTCGTGCTGCCTTCTTTTTCTTTGATCTCTGCCTGTTTTTTGCCTTCGTCTTCTGATTTTGCACCTGTTCCTCCACTGGTTTTCTACTTGGACTCCATGACCCTGATTTGGCACAATAAACCATTTTGTTGTTTATTACTGTCTGTGCCTGAATCCATTCTCTGTCCTGACAAAGTGAGTGCTGTCTGCAGTTTCCTATCTATTCCTCTTATCCTCTGCCATGAAGTGGAAGGGGGATGATTGTTGTCCTTCTGTCTGTCCGTCCAAATGTCTGTCTGTCATTCCACTTGTCCGTCACTCTTCTTTCCCGGGCCAGAACTTCTAACCCATTTAACATTTTTTTCATGGAATCTAATGCAGATACATCATGCTGCGTACATGTGCCTTTTAATGCTTCTGTCCGTCCACCTACCTATCTGTCCATTCCCAGGCCGATTTTTGTGTTTGGGCCAAAACACCAGAACCGTTCCGTTTTTTTTTCCAAAAAAATGTAATATATAGATACATATTATTACATGGATGTGCCTTTTTATGCTTCAATCCATCCTCAATTTTCAGAAAAAGCTTTCTGCTGTTTCCTTAATTTTGTTTTAGAACATCAGCCATCCTGTTGTGGGTGATATAATTATTTCATGCTTGTTTTGTTCGGTGTTTTAAAGCACATGAAAGGATGTCCACAGATGTAAAGTTTATTGGTACCAGAGGAGTAACATTATATCTGTTTTAGTTTAACCTTGCATTTCATTTGATTCATTTACTTGGTCAGTATGTGCACTTATCATTGACCACCTGTAAGGAGGACATGTGGGCTAGCAACCAGCTCAGGAGCTAATGTGGGCATAGCCATCATATTTCATATTTTTTCACGATCACTGAGGAGGCTTATGCTTTGAATGGATAATCTTGTCCACATGGAAAAAAACAAAAAAAAAACAAAAACTGATCTTTACCCAATTGCTCATATGAAAATGATGTCATAAAATTTTCAAATCAATTCAATTTTATTTGTCTGGCACTTTGTTGAGATTGACGCAAAGCCTTTTTCAAAGGGCAGAGCCTAAACCCCCATGGAGCAGGTCAAAGGGATCAGTGTTGAGAAAAACTCCGACCGTGGAAAGAACCTCCGTCCAAAAAACGGGAATCCAACTCTATGAGGTTAGCCTTGGAAAAGTAAGAAGAGAAGAGGAAGGATGAGGCAGGAGAAATGGAGATGAGGCTGGAGACATGGACAACATTTCATTGGGAAGCAGAGCGACTCCATTCATTATATTGCATGATATTTGTTAAAGCATGTTGCGATGTTATGTTGACACTTACAACACTTGAGATCCTTTGTGGCAACAATTAACCATAAATTGTGATGACATGTTTGACAGCCTGACTTTCAGAATAACATTTGCTTTACAAATTCCCCAACAACAGCTTTCAACCGTCAACAAAATATGTATTGTGAATTACGGCTTAAGTTTTATCTGCTATCATTTTCAATATTGACAGTTGTCCCTGGTCAAAGCTGATCTGTCACGTTAAGCATGCAGCTAGACGACTCGTTTACGTTTCCACATTATCATCCAGTCCCTGGGAATTTTGTTCATGGAAAACTTTAAAAAATACTGAAATTATTTGGAATTTCAAAATGCTGTCGACAAGCACAGTCAGATTTATTTGGCCACATACTTTGTTTGCTGTTTCAAAAACTGTGGGAGGGACTGTGTGCCAAAAAAATTGAAGGAACATTACTAATTCGAAGAGAAGTATGCCAAACAACAACTGACTAATTTAAATCTCCCCACTAAACAGGAAAGTACACTTATTTCCTGGGGACCTCCTACACTTTTCTCCTGTCTGTGTTTGCTCTATCGCTCCGACCCAACTCATGTCATGTGAGAGAGGTGCGTCTGCTCTCTGCATGAATGAAAGATCATGTAAGACAGCAAAATAAGGAACCATCATTGTCAAAGCAAAGGGCCCCTCCACTGGCATAGAAGGGTCATCATTTTATAAATTATTTGAAATAATTTCAATGAGGAAGATGAGAGGGAAACTCCAGTCTAATGTGACTGAAGAGACCCATTGACTCGCTTTATCCACCTACTTGCCTGCCATTTTCAAATGCTTTCAAATGGATTCATCTTCTGATCCTTGAAATGCTTTGGATGTGATATTACCAAGCAGAGCTATTCCCTTTTGCTATATTGTTGAATAAGTGATGTAGTCTTCTGCTGAGTAATTACACACTGAAAGAACAGTTGAAATATTCATATCTCATATGTGCCACGACACCTCCACTCATCTCAGTAAAGCCTGTGGGCGTCTCAGCTGCAAAGCCTGCTCTCAACACAGAACTGCATTTAGCACATTGAACAGGATTAAAAATGACAGTAATGGTCCTGTAGACTTGCACAAACACTTGGCATCCAGTAATAGCAGTGTGCCCTCAAGTGCGCAATACTGAAGCTGTTTGAGGCGTCCATTCATCTCTCTCAAAAGCACATGTCCGGCATTCAGTTTCTGAGCGAACCCTGCGACCTGCAGCATCAGTTTTACCTCGCAGACCTGCTGGCTGATCTGCTGCTCGAAAACACAAAACTACTCCGCTGCGCCGGGGCAGCCAGGGATTCTGCAGCGTCAGCATAAAATACCTTGAGAGAGAGAGAGAGGGAGGTGAATTTACTGTAAGACAGTCAAAACCAATCATAACTGACTGTGATTCAAAGTGGAACAATTATCGGGTGAAAGCTGGTCTAGTGTTTGTTTCTGCTGTAATATAATGGGCTCATGGTCACTGGTGTTCTCCTGGGGAAATCTGAGTGGGGATATTTGTTTTGGGGGTGGGGTGGAGAGACAGGCTCTGCTATTCCGTCTGTTCTCATTGAGGTTATGCGGGACGGCACTGGGCCATGATTAGCCACAGTTCATGCAAAAAGAGCTTCTCCAAGGCTCCCCCTTTTTCTGCACAACAGCCAGGAGTTTACTTTAGTCTTTCTTCCACCAAGCAGTCCGGTTCAGTTCAGTTCAGTTCATTACATATTAGGATGGTAATCTTTGCATTTCCATTGTCAAAAGTCACGGATAGTGCCTAAAGGACTGTTCCAATCTGTCTGGTTTTTAGTTACCCCTCTGCACACTGACCCAATACTATCATGTGGAGCTAGAAACAGTGCAGCCCACTGATTGGTCAAGAGAGAATCAGGGCCTACATGTAGCAGTGAGAAAATCATAAAAATGTTTCAGCTTGTTTCTCAGCGTGGCTGACAACAGCTTCGTCTGCACATCTGTGTTCAATCATTTTTCTTGATTAAGAAGTTTTACATTCATTAGTATAAGTCATCAGCGACTGAACACACAGCTTCATTCTGAATGCAATGTTGCAGTGATTACATGGAAAATTCAGAGAAATGTTCCACCCACTTTGCAAAAATGATGTACTACTATTTTAACTTTTTTGTTTGCTTTTACCATTATCCTGCAATCTATAACCTTCACTGCATGATAGTGTGCAATTATGCCCAAAATAAAGAAATACATAAATAAATATTAGCCACAAGCATCCACTACTGATTGAAAAACAATTCTGTGTCGAAATGAGGCGTTTTATTTCTCATGCTCACCCAAGGAGGAAAAATGGCCAAACTTGATAATGTTGAGCATCGTGGGAATTAACATAGGCCCAATTTTAATTTCAAGAAATGATTGAAAACATTTTAAAACCATTCATGAGTTTAAAGGGATGCTCTGTGCTTCACAGATTTCAGCTCACCATCCATTACCATCACTGTTTAAACCTGTCATTTATTTTCTCTTAACCTGCCCCCCGCTATCCCCCCAAATTCAAGAACACTGTTTGCTTGAACACACAAAACCAGATCAGGCATTTAGGTACCTGTCTACTCAGATAACGTACAGGTTTTTAGGCTACTATTCCTAAAGCGTTTTGTAGAAATGCAGCTATGGTAACTTTTGAGTGACAGATTCTGGAGAAATGGATATGGAGGGGAGTTGGTGGTTTTTAGATCAAAGCCAGACAGAAAATGGGCGCACCCATCTTATCCCAACCAGCCAATCAGCTATTCACTGACTCTGTGATTGGGTGAACACCTCACAGATGAGGTCAAGTGCTTCAGTTTTCCATACTCTTCTCATCCTGTCATTCAGGTATGAGTTGATCTTTGCATAATTTGGGCATAGGATGCTGTTCCAGAACCATACGGGCTTTTAAAGACTTTTTTTTTGGCGAACCTCCTGTTCTTGAGGCTTAGTTATGGTTTTCGTGTCATGGTTAACCATCTGTATTTACTCTGCGTCCTCTTCTTTTCAGTGTTTACCTCACTCAGCTGCCCCGACCTCCTGGAGGGTTTTCAAAATCCAGCCAACTGTTGTGAAGCAGCCTTTCCCCTCCAGACTTCTAGTGTTCATCAGTTTACCCCTTCATTTAAGAGTGTAGCACCGACTTGATTTGGTCACAACTAACATTTTTGTAATTTCGCTGATGGGTTCCTTTGGATTTTCTGCCAAAGGATCCTGTATGTGATTTGTAAAGTTTTGTGTGATATTTCACATTTTTAAGTCAATATTGAAGATGTTATAAGCAGTGAGAGAATTTGCTGTTGCTTTTTTTTTTTTTCAAATTACTCAAGGAAAGAGCAGGTGTTGCTTGGCAAGGTGCGAAATTTGAATATAATATTTAAAGTAATTGTGTAAGTGCAGCGTTATGAATTTCAGTGGCTATATTTTGGAGAACAGCGGTATATAAAAGGGACTTTGCTTCAGTCGGTTTGTCTGCAGTCACAAGCCGTTCGCAGAACTCTGTGCTATAGATCTCTGGCATTAATCCAAATCAGTGTTGGGCAGATAAAAGTGTTTCTGACTGGAGCAGTAATGACTCATTAACTTTCCTGCCCCTTGAGGAAACATGAGGATCTGATGCAGGAATTGTATCCAATTGCTGTCAGGAGATGTAAAAATCTTGATTTTCATTCAATTAGCACCTTGGTCAAAATGAATTAATTGAGATTTTAGCTGGAATTAAAACCGTAGCTCATGTTTAGGTCTTGAGAGCTGGATACTGTGGAACAGTGACCTACAATCATGACATACCTTGTTGATCCCGAAGCGTTTGTATGGACATGACCCAGGAATGGCGGCTCAATCTGGCCAGTATTTTGACAGTGATGATCATCACTGCCATCTCCCCTATAACAGCAACGGTTAAGTCCGTTTCATTATTAATTCTGGCACGACCATGATAAACAGAAACATGACTTTAATGATGCCCAGCTCTGCTGAGGATTGCCTGAGGGCAGCCATTTTGCATTTTCGGCGCAGTCAGTGCCAAGCTGTATCAGAGCCGAGCTGTCTCAGCGCCAGGCCGTATGTTGCAGTCTCACCCCTGTCTGAACGACCTGTTTGATCGGAAATATGACTGGCGGCCTGCCTCGTTTTCGCAGTCTGACAGATGTTGGCGGATTCTGTTGTGCTCTTGTTTGAACGTTGAACACAATCCGTCGCATTCACTTTCCCTGAACGTGCGTATCACCGTTAATATTTCATTGTAACGTGTCAGAATACGCACAGCGCTAAAACAACTCCTGCTAGGGAAATTATAAAAATCATCAAACATATGTCAGATGTATTTATGCTTAAGTATACATGGCCATGTTCTGAACTGAAAGAAAAGTAGATAAAAACAATCCGTGACTCTGATGGTATCTAACACTGAGCAGTAACTTACAGGACTGGGACTGCAGACAAATCTCCCCGCAGTTGCTGCAGCTTACTTGGGGTTAAAGGTCAGGCGGGGAAGGTTCAGTATTTATCAGGATGGAGACCCACGCCCACAGCGTCCTGATGATCAGCTCTGCACATCAGCCAGCTGTGCTGTGCTTTTTCCACCCTGTTTGTGTGTAAATGAGCAGTGGTGTTTCCTGCCTGTGTGCTGGTGAAGGTGAGTGTGTGTGGAAGGATGTGTGGATCACCGACATCACACAGAGGAGAAGCGCAGTTTCGTTGCTCATCAGTAATACTGCGCTGTTCCCTTGTAAGATGCGAGCAAATCCAGATGCTTCTTCTGTCACTGGGCTGATTTGTTCATGGATAGATTCCAGTCAGGGTGTTCAGTGCTGCTTTTTGTCACAAAAAAGCTGTTCAGTCCTCAAATATCGCTCAGTCTGGCCTGTACGGGTGCACAGTCAGGCTGTGACCTCAAAACACACGCTACATATAAGCTAATACCTTCCCTGGGATTTTACTGTTCCATAGTTTCAAATGGTTTCCCTACGATGCAGCCTCAAATTTCTGTGTGTGTGTGTGTGTGCAGGTGTGCGTGTATGTGTGTGTGTGTGCGTGTGAGCGTATGTGCAAAATGGTGCTTGTGCATGTGCATGTGTGTGCATTTATGACATTTTAAGTACTGAATAAGCCTTGGCCTGATTCAGCATTCATCAGTGGCAGAAGTGCTTAACTTGATGGTTAAGGTTAAAAAACTCCAGCATTTGTGCACAGAGCTCAATCCCCTCTCTGTCGCTGTGTGCTGAAGTCTCTCTGATGCTCTTCCCCGGGGGTTTGTTTAATTCAAGCGTTCTGCTCTCCTCACGTTTTTAAAGGCAGCTACAGTTCACCTCAGTTCCCTGATCAAATCGATGCAGCCGTCCTGTAGAGTGCAGCAGGCAGCAGGCTCAATGAGGCCGAGTGATTAATCACCTGAAGCTGTGACGTGTTCTTCTTTCATACAGCCAAGGCTTTGAAATCCTTACTTGCTTTTAAATGTCCTTAAAACACATAAGGAACACCTCGTTTTTGTTGCCTTCTTTGAAGCCGATAGTGTCAGGTCATTGCTCATTTAGAGCGGGACCTGGTCGGTGATTAACGCCAAATTAAATTTAATAGGATAAGTTGATATTACTACTCAAAGTAGATGTTTAATACATCATCAAATTTGCAAGTATTCTGTGCCACTGATTTACTTTAGTTTAGGCACTTAGGACTGGCAATTTACTTTTTTCATTACGTTAAATAATTCATGACTAATAATAGTACTACCATATATTATTCATAGTCATAAAATTTTATGATTTTGCTCTCACGGGCTGCATGTATCTCTTCAGGCAGGTTTGATCCGAACATCAGAGGAAGAGTTCTTCATCTCTCCCCTCCCCAAGCACTTAGCTGCGGAACACAACTACAGCGCCCCTGCTGGCCACCACCCGCACGTGCTCTACAAGCGCTCCGCTGATCACCGTATCCATGGCAGCAGGGCCTCCTCTGACACCTGGGATCCTGTCAGTCCTTCCCAGCATCCTCACCGACACCAGCCCGAAAAGCCTCAGCTGCAACACTTCTGTGGACGACGCAAGAAATGTATGTAAGGGAACTTCCTGTTGCATTTGCTTCTAATTGAATTTACTCACCGTATTCTATCGATTGGGTCCCTTTTTTATTAAATACTGTATATTTTCATGTATAAATCCAACAAGCGGAGTTAATTGCGTAATTGCAAGAAATGAAACATGAAAGAGGAGGGTAACCAGCTGCACAGCATTTCTGAGTTTTCTCAACTTAGAGTTTTTGAGTTTGTGCAAACTAATGTTTGAAAGAATTCTGAACTTAGTTGAGCCAGCTCAAAAGTCCTTTGTAGCAGGTCACCATACTTTTTTTAGGAAGGGTCAACTTTTTATATTTTACAGTGTATCAATTAGTGATATTGTTGGTTTCTTTTTACTGAGTGTCCATTATAGAAATGGCGCATTGGTCTACTTTCAAAGCACGTGTCTCTGTCTTGCTTCTGTATGCAGATGCTCCTAAACCACCTCCGCAGGATCGGCTCGGCGTGTCTGATGAGCCAGTGCTCCCAGGCAGGGGTAGACGATCGCCTATCCCCTCCAGCACCGTTGGGAGCTTGAACGTTGAGACACTGGTGGTGGCGGACAAGAAGATGATTGAGAAACACGGCAGGGAAAACGTCACCACCTACATACTGACCGTAATGAACATGGTGCGGTCACACTTGCAGGGTTTTTCTTTGAACACAGTTTATTAAAGGGTTTATTCAATGTACATTATGGTTTTCACATGTGAATGTGAGAGCTATTTCCATACCCTCTGGGTCGGCGTCGGCGTCCGTGGACAGCAAGTTAAAGTTTTCTGGCGAGCCGTGTTGTCTTCTGAGAACGCTTGTTATGTAAAAGCTTAGTAAGCTATAGGGTTTGGGATCAATGGCTGCCCCAGTGTTATTGATTAATGATGTGGGTTCAGTTGCTCTCTCAGTGCAGGTTAGAGAGAATATGTGCCCTCAACGGTTCTCAATGTGTTTTCATTCTGTCACAAGCTGTGAAGGAATTGTGATAGCGAATGTCATCAGTACAATGAACATTTTATTATATCTTCACCCATTAGACTTCAGATGAATAAAAAAAGAAAAGAAAAAAAAAGAAAAGTTCCAGTCCCAGGACAGGTACAACTTTCTGAAATTCCCACAATATTGTTAGGCTATAACGACTCAGTTTATTGCATATTTTGTCTATGGGAATTAATTCCGAAGGAGTTTAGTTTAAGCAACTTTATTCTGAAGACCTTTAACCCTTAGAGCACTGAAATAAATTAAAAAAATAAATAAATAAATAAAAAATAATAATAATAATAATTAAAAAAATTACGTAATAAAATAAAAAAAATGTATAAATTGAATTATCTTGTGCTGTTGAAACCTATCATGTGGTCTCTTGTTTAAAAGAGCTCCCCTGCGGGAGCTCTTTTAAGCAAATCGCCGCTCAATAGGTTTCCAACCGCTTTGATTGTGATATCTTACATCATTGATAGCCGCATCTAGTGCTCTAAGGGTTAATCTGAGGAACTTTATTCTGAATGAGTTTTCTGTGAGGCAATTTTTCCTGATGTCTACTTGTCGCAGACCTGAGACGAAGTTTTTTCTGAGACCAGAAGCCTTTTAGTCTGAGAGCGGATGCCTTTTTGTCGGAGGTCTGAGGTCTGAAATGTCCTAAAATGTGCACAGTACAAAGTAGCAATTTCCAGGCTGAGGAATAAGGAATAAAAAATGGTCAAGTGCATTGGCCATATTAAATGAAGTCTGCTGAAGTCAGCTGTTAGGATTATGATTGACAGCACAGATGAGTTCAGTAACAGTAAAGAGTCCGGTTGGCTAAAGAGAAACTCTCTACAAAAGCTGTTTAAAAGCAGATAAGGATCTACACTCAAGGGACACTTGCACTGTCTGATTACAAATATAAATATTTTGAGGACACAGCTAAATGAACTCAGTGATTTCAAACATTATGGAGAAGACTGTGATAAAAGTTAGCATTCCCTATAAGTCGACAAGTTGGCATTGTTTCACTAACTTGGGGAGTTCCTCATTAAATTATTTCTTTAATAATAATTGCACTTCTTTCGCTGAATGAATACTAATTTGGTATGTTGATATTGTTTGATTTTATATGCTTGTCCTGTTACATCTAATACGCAGCACATGGATGCAAGTTGTCTAATACATGGAACAAACCTGATGTACCTTGATAAATACAGAACAGATGAAGACCACAAAGGAAAAATGATCAGAGTCCAAATTTTGCATTTTTGTATACTAGTATGTTATATATTATATATTACATTGTATTATAATATTTTATATGTTTTTTTGCATATTTTTTCAGTGCTTTGTTTCTAAGATCATTCTGAATTTTTAATTCTTCATTTCTCCACAACATGAAAATGTGACTCATTTTTCCATTGTGGTCCTCAGATCTATTCTTACTGGGAAACTTGACTTTAAGATGTAGCACATTTTTTTGGCATCATACCTCTGTCTGGGGCAACTTACAAATCTGTCATGCATGTAGAGTCAATGCATTTCATCAGAGTTGATGAGAAATGACTCCCATATTGAACAGGCAATAACTGTCATGAAAAAAATGTAATTGTATTATAAATTTGACAGGAATGTTCATGAAAGAAGACCGTCAGCTTGCACTTAATTATATTGCATATGTAAAAAAAATATATGGCCAGTTTAAGAGAGACAGGTCACAACTCCAAGACTGAATTCTGTTTTGAATGGAGTTTATCACTAAAACAACTCTGAATAGTCTTGATTAGTTTCTGTGGAACTGGCCTGATCTAATTTAATCTCAGTTTATATTGAGTTTTCCTGCATACTTACGGTGTTTTACTGTTTAATAGGTTTCCAGTCTGTTTAAGGACGGAACCATTGGAACAGACATCAACATTGTGGTGGTCAGCCTTCTTCTCCTCGATCAAGACCCCGTAAGCAATGTCGATTTTTTATTTTTTTTATTTTTACCCTTAGAGCGTTATAGGCCATTATAGTTGCCCAATGATGTATGAAAATCAAAATCGGAACTTATCATGTGGCAACTTTTTTAACTTTTTAAAGTCGCCACATGACAGAATTTCAACTGCTCAGGATAATTACATTTTTAATTCCTTGAAAATTTATCCAGCACTCTAAGGGTTAAGGTAATTGCTCAGACACACATGGGTTTCCCAGGCAGATGGTCTTTTCCTCCACAGAGGCCTGTGGCCTGTTAACTGTCACGATCCTTGACCTGGCTCAGCATATGCTAGTGTTAACTGACACACGTATGGTTCGGCTACGGCTCTATTTAGCCTTTAGGCTGCATTCCCTGTTCTTCCATGCAGCTGGGCCTGTCAATCAACCACCATGCCGACCAATCCCTGAACAGCTTTTGCCACTGGCAGTCTGGCCTGATGGGTAAGAGTGGCAAACGACATGATCACGCCATCCTGCTGACGGGACTGGACATTTGCTCCTGGAAGAACGAACCGTGTGATACTCTGGGTGAGTCCTGTCGAGGGGGTGGGGGAGGATGAACCGGCTCGTAAAACATTATTACAATGGTTTCTCATCGCGAAAAAAATAAATCATTAAGTTTCCAAAGGGCCCAACTTCAATGTATTAGAGGTCTGCATATCGTACAACAAAAAGGGGAACTTTCTTGTAATTTCAGCCAAAGGTATCCCAGAGACACTTTCTTGAAAAGAAATAAACGAAAAATATTTGGGTCGTGACATATGGGCAAAAAATAAATCAATTTTCCCCTTTCTTGAAGAGGAGTGTTCCTTGGAGTTGGGCCCTTGGGAGACTCAGATTCAAATGGTTTCTGAGTGACTCCGAGAGCCCCATCGAGTTTAATGGTTTATTATCGGTAAAATGCTTCAACCTGAGGACTTTCACACTGTTCACTCCTACGAATGAGGATTAAATTATTGGCCGGTATGGTTACCATTACCGAAGTTGTGGGTGGAGTACGATCGAGAGTTCAAAGAGGTGAGGAGTTTGGGAGGGAGGAGACTTTCCGTGAGATCATGTGTTCAGCCCAAGGGCTCTGCTCTGTGCATCTCTACTGATCTCCACGCCAGTCTCAGCTCTCATCTCACATGGCTGCAAGTGGCAGCAAAGCCTAATGAACTGTGTACTCTAGGGCCTGTGTGCTGGACCTAATGTATGCATTGCTGCATGGCACTGACTGTTAACCCCATGAAACCTACTGACCCATATATGGTTCAGTCAAATGCAGCTGCTGTATTCAAATCTGTGGAACTTCAGACCTGCTTTAAAGTCCAATGGAGGTCCAAAGGTTTCCAATGATGCCAAATGTGTCCTGCTGAATTACAGGGAAATATGTATAAATTATGAATAGGATCTTGATATTTTCCCCTTGATGTAAGGCTGTGGCCATAAACACAGGATGTCCTGAGTTTAAAAATTTCTCTCAATATAAGTGTGATGCAGCCACAGTGAAGCGTTGCAACCTGCAGATACAAAATGTGTTTGTGACATTGTCCTACAATATGAAACAATGCCTTTTCTGACTTTTAACGCACTAAAGGAAAAACTTATGTGGAAACATAGAGTTTAAGAAGTTAAGGCATTAGGCCTTGTTTTTTTTACAGTGATTTGTCTGCAGGGCCAGCGAGCTACAGCATCCCCCAGTGAAGCCCCTGCCCTCAGCCTTCAGGAGTGGCTTGTAATCGAGTGAACTCCTCCAGCTGTGACTGGATTATATATGCTCCTCGCAAACAAAATATACGACAGCATCCGGATCCATAGAGGACTGACTGGGCTGTGCGCATCGATTAGCCATTTAAAGCATAATGCGCAGGGGGATAAAGTGGTGATGGTGACTAATAAACGACATTCCTGCCTCATTCCTGGGCTTTTCTCCGCAGGCTTCGCCCCCATCAGTGGGATGTGTAATAAATACAGGAGCTGCACTATAAATGAAGACACTGGACTGGGCCTGGCCTTCACAATAGCGCATGAATCAGGACACAAGTATGTCATAAACCACCTCATTTCACAATGTGTTTACATCTCTGAAGGGGAGGGTGGAGGAATTAGGCTTGGTGATTTATCTTACTCTTAAATGCTTTTATTATGGCAACCGTTAATCTGAGATTATCCAAGCACCTACTTTAATGATGTCATAAAACTCCCCCTTCCCCTTACCGACAGCAGGGACGAATGCTGCAGATGCTAATTTACTGCGATCCATATTACTGTGGACAAATAATAAAACACAATTCTTTTCGTAAAACCTATTTTCTTGGTTTTCCTGACCCTGAGTTTTTTATTCTGCATTTGTGTGAGAACTTGCCCGGAGGTTTTGTGTTTTAATCAAGATGCAGTTCCTTCAAATAGGCATTTGTATTGAATAACCATGGGAAAGCTCTAGCGGTAAAGGCCCGGTCCCACTGCACTTACGGATGCAAAGAGGATGTAAAACGTAAAAAAAAATCTTGCCATTGGTTGGAAAACGCTATGCATCCGTTGTGTACTCATTGCATACGTGTTTCATACGCTCTATCCATCGAGCATCCGTCCACTGTGATTTCATCTGCGCAAAAAGTTTTGAGCTGCACAAAACTTTTAGAACGGATGAACTTTCAGCCGTGTAGGATGTAAATCCGCGACATATACGAGCAACAAACGTTCTATGTCCGTCATCATCCGTTAAACGTCTGCTGTATCCTCTCTGCATCCTCTGGGCATCCTCACGACTCACATCCGCTGCAGCTGAAAACGGAAAGAGGGAGGAGAGATAAGGTACACGGAACGTCTATACATCGTTAGTTGCACGGAAAGAGAAAGGATGTAAGCGTATGCATCTCGTATATAAAGTATTCAAAACAGACATAGCGGATGACATCCGCTATGCATCCACTCTTTCCGCTATGCGTCCACTTCGCAGTTATCCCCGGTAACCCCTTCAGAGCTGTCATCCACTTCCATCTGCTTTCATGTGCTAGGCTTCCTATGAACATGCGTTTAACATACTACCCCGCTACATACTACCCACGTCCATTCTTTTCCGTTCTCTTTCACGAATTTTCACCAATTTTGCCCATTTCTGGAGCGGATAAAAACGGATGGAGCCACCCCCTTAATTTTGCTCGTCCGCTGTGTCCTTTTTGCATACATTTTGTGTCCATCGGCCAGTGGGACCGGGCCTTAAAACTGGACACACTGTAAGCTGCTTTCGTAATCATTGTGTGGCCAATAAGACTCATGACGAGCAAAGAATATTGGGTATGTTAGTGCAGCACAACCATCATAAAATTGCTTTCGGAATATCAAACGTGGGCAGGATGATCTATTTTGAGGAAATGAACTGCAACTGCATGTTATATTCAGGAGCTGAATGTGAATTGTTTCTGTAAATGTTCCACTATATGAATGTATTGTAGTCCATATGAAGAAAAGTAGTGGTGAAAATGGAATAATATTTGAATGAAAACAGAATTCCTTTTTCCTTCGGTTAGGCTGACTCGGCTAATTGATGCAATAATATTGTGACAAAATAAGTCAGCGCAGGACTGATGCGCAGATCGCAGACATGACACACAGTAGATACACGATTTCAAATTTGCGGTCAAATTCTGGTGCAGTGGAAGTGAAACAGATTTTTCTGTAGTGGGCCAGCTGAGAGGATGAATTATGCTGGGAACAATAAAAACATGCTGACAGATATTACTTCATCCGCTCCGTGACTCTGTGTGAGGCCTGAGGTACAGCCACGGCAGATTATATTCTGTTTGCTTGCATGTTACCATCGAGATAAGATCAAGATTATATCTGATTTTTTGTTGCAGTTCATTATTTTTTTAAATCTGGTTTACATTTTCTCAACAAAAGCCAGACATATTAGGTTCTGGAAAGACCAAGATAGTAGCATCATAAGAGTTGTGTGGATTTTAGTGACTGAATCATTTAATTCATGGAAATTATTACCAGAACATTGTTTCTGTTAAACAGACCCTCCTGAAACCAATTACAAAATATCAGAATGGCCATCATGCGTGTACAGTATAATGCTTCTAAACTATTATGACACTACAGTGATCAGAAGGCATAATTTAAACATTCAGTCACATTAATATCATTTTGATGTATCACACTTTGTCATTTAGCAAACCCTCTTATACTCAGCGACTTCCCAAGACTAATTCATGGACAAGCATCAAATATTCTAAGGGTCATTATGAAAGTTTCCCCATCATGTATACAGCCAATTAGCTGTTATAAGCCATTTCAAAATCTGTCCTTCATGACATCACAAGGGAGATAGACCACCCAGAATAATGAAGGAACGGATTAACTGGTTGGCTAAAGTATATCAGTCACTTTTGCCGCTGGGCTTTCACTTCCCCATGTGATGTTGATGGAAAAGCCTTGTCTTGGCTAATTGGCTGTGCACCTTGGCTGTGACAAGATACAGGGCCTTTTAGGATATTTTTGCAAAAATTTGCAATTAAACTAATAACTTTCTTGAGGTTTTTTTTTTCTCGATATTCTCACTTATTTGCCTGGTAAAACAGAAATATTACCAAGTTGAAATTTTAGGCTGTATTTTGCATACAAAACTGCAGTACAGTAAGCAATATTTGGTGATTTATACCTTGTAATTGCCTGGCATGTTCTTGCCTAATGCACATTCTGATGGACAAAGCTTGGCGGGAGTACGTGGGTTAGATGGGTAACGCACTACAATAAGGGTACATTAATTAACATTAGTTAATGCAGTAGGAAGCATCAACTATCAGTTAATTAACAGTAAACTAATGGGTCTACTAATCATTTACGAATAGTTTTCACGTTAACTAAGGTATCATTTCATACATCATTGAATAGTTTACTAGTTTGAGGTGTTACTTAGGTGATACTTAAGGGATATTTTCATCTTCATAATAAGGATGTCAAAGAGCAATAGTACATGGTAAGTTAAGGTTACCTAATGCTTATTTAGCTATCTGATGCATTAGTTAACTAGTTACTGCTTATTACTGCATTAACTAATGCACCCTTATTGTAAAGTGTTACCGATGGATGGACTAATAAATATTACTTTGCAGAGCAGCTTTACTCATCTGTGGTTGGCTGATGCCCTGATGAGCCCCTTTCCCTCTGTGTTCCAGCTTTGGGATGATTCATGATGGCGAAGGGAACCCCTGCAGGAAGTCAGAGGGGAACATCATGTCTCCCACCCTGGCTGGGAATAATGGCGTCTTCTCCTGGTCCGCCTGCAGTCGCCAGTACCTCAACCGTTTCCTTAAGTACGCCCAATCTGAGGCGGGGCTTAACCGTGCAGCCTAGTGCAGGTTTTCATCTCACAAGCCCATTGCTTTGAACGTGTCACACAAATTTTTCAGGAGCAAACTGGCTCATGTTCACGGTGAAATTGAAAGTTATTCCTTTTAAATTTGCTCAGTTCTGAAAATCAATTTCAACTCTGAAAAACCGCATCTCATTTTCTGAATGAAAGTGACCCGAACCCTGGCTGCTACAGGCTGGGTGATTTCTGCAGTGTTTCATCACTCAATGCAGCTGGTTCAGTTTCTCTTTACGATCGTGTGGGGGGGAGTGTTTAGTTCTGTCCTGAGGGTTGTGGTCCTGAAGGTGCAGCACAGTACTTGTTGCAAAGTCTGTTTTTCATCATTATTATGTTTAATTTTTATGTTGTCCCACACAATACATAAATACGGATGTTATTTTCCCTCAATTGAGCAATGCATGTGCCTTCCGGGATCCTGTGTCCTTATTAAATGTGCTGTGTGTTTTTTATAGTACAGCTCAAGCCTCATGCCTGGTAGATGAGCCGGGGCACATTGGGCAGTTTAAATACCCCGAGCAGCTCCCCGGGCAGCTGTATGACGCTGACACACAGTGCAAGTGGCAGTTCGGCTCTAAAGCTAAGCTCTGCGACCTGGAATCTCTCAAGGTATCTTATTGCGTCGCAAATTAATTCCCTATGCAGTCAAACTTCATGCAGTTTTTACAAAATGTGTAATATAATCTCTCAATTACCTCAATGCTGACTGGTGCTTTTTTCTTTACAGAAATCTCAATGATGGATTAACCATGAGTCAAGTGATATGTTTTCTAATGTAGTTGATAATGAGATTTTTTACACAAGATGTTCTACTCAATAAATTAAAAGACATTAGGGGTAATTTGGACATTCTTAATACTAGATGCATTATACTTTGCATTAATTATTACATTATACTCACTTCCTGTTGCACGTCGTTCAATATACTGTACACTGCCGAACCGAACAAAAAGGTTGCACGCTGTAATATTTTGTTGGACCGCCTTTAGCTTTGATTATGGTGGACGTTCATCATGGCATCTTTTCAACATCTCACAGATGTTACGACAGAGTTGAAATCATTTTTGTCCGAGGTCTTGCATTGATGATGGGAGAATTAAAGCACCCTGTTAAGCCATCTCCAGCACATCCCACAGAACAACTAGTTGTGGCACGGACTGATTCATGTGTGACAGTGATTCCTCATGCTTGATGAAACACTCTTTCACAATTTGAGCCTGATGAATCTTGGTATTTTCATTCTAGAATATGCCTGTGCCATCAGGGATTAAAAAATCTATTTATAACCTGGTCATTCAGTAAATTCAGTTCTTTTTTTTGCCCCTTTTCTTAATTTTATTGCCCTTTACTTGGTCTTCTTTATCAGTATATTTGGTGTTTATTGGTCTAGACCTGTAACAACTGAATGACTTCTCTGTCACTTTTACTGTTAGCACTTATACTTGTCTCCTAGGAGCTCTGCACTTTTGTACCGATCTCTTGCACTTTTGTACGTCGCTCTGGATAAGGGCGTCTGCTAAGAATGTGTAATGTAATGTAATGTAATGTAAAATTCAGGCAGTCTGCTGACTTCATTTTATTTATATATTTTATATTAACAGTTAGGGGTCGGTTATGGTTTGTCAAGAATATGAACACCAACGATAGAAACCAGAATTAGGGTTTACCCAGCTTGGATTAATGTACTCTTCAAACTCCCCTCTTAATCTTTTTGCATATATAAAATTTAATAACTCTCCCAACATCGCTAAAACGTAACACCTCAATGGTATATTGAATCGAATTCTTCATATTCTTTCAAAATATTTGCAGATTCTTTTAATGGGAGAGGCTGTTAAACTGCAGTTTCTTTTTTTTTTAATTACAATTAAAATTATTTGACTCTGCCTTCTATTTGAAAAGCTTGGAAATTTTGTGAGATGTTTCTGTTCACACTACCAGTGGTAACGGTGAAAAGACCTGGACATCAGTGCTGTGTAATTTGCCATTTGAACAGGACTGGTCCTTGTAAAAGCTTAGACATGGGCTCCTGAAGTAAAAACACATAGAGATAATAAATGAATGAAAATTAGATATCCGCACCGTGTGTACCGGTTGGTCCTGGCCAGGAGGGGCCCAGTTGTCTATGCATTCCTGTAGAGGTCCGGATTAGAGCTGTGGGACTGTGTTCTGCGTGCTCTTTCTACGGTGGATTCAGTTGGGCTAGGAGCCAAAATGGCTCATAATCGCATATCCACTCAAACCATTTATCTCGCAGTCGCCTATTATTACAGATGTTTTGGGTCAAAAAAGTAATCATAACTTATAAAAAACACAGTAATGGAACTCATGTTTAAAAGTCTCTTTTCTCAGTAAAATTACTGTAACATTATCGGTAGCCACGGTTGTAAGGACATGCTCTTGTGTGTTAGGAGTATCCTGCAGCCCAAGCTGGTGTTGTTTTAAGGGGCATCTTTGTCTTGCAGGACATCTGCAAGTCACTCTGGTGCCATCGGGTCGGGCAGAGGTGCGAGACCAAGTTCATGCCAGCCGCGGAGGGGACGACCTGCGGGTCCAACATGGTGCGTGCCTCCATCAGCTCAGCTTCAGGGCTAAAGGGAGACTCGTCTCAAAGACAGTCTGTAATAGGAGTCTCAAGATCAACTATTTTGGCCTGATCCTCAAAGCAAACCACCACTAGTGGTTCAGCATCATCTGGGGGCCAATAATCCTTTGAGGGTCAGGCCAAAATAGCTGATCTTGATCTTGATCCTTCAACCCCTTACACTCAGATTTTTCAATTAAGTTTTCCCTTAAGTGGGTTCAAAGTAAGAAAAGGCTTTTTTTCATTTTTCAGGACAATTTCACAAACATATTCTGTATCTGCTTTTAGTAGGGCTTCACTGAAGCTATATCACACTTACACTGAGACATTCAAACTCAGGACGCCATGTTTTTTTATGGCCAAAGCAATACATCAAATGGAAAATACCTAGATATTGTACATCATTTTATACGCATTTTCCTGTTATTCAGTAGGACATATTTGGGATCCTTGGAAACCTTGGCATCTCCATTCGAATTTTAAGGTTCCACTAGTTTGAATACAGCAGCTGCGGTTGTCAAACTCATATCCGCGTCTGCAGGTAGGCAATCATAATATGTTGCCGGATATGACTGCAGCTCACATCATTAAGAATATTTTTCCAACAGAAAAAGAGGCCAAGTAATTGGCACACCCAAAAGAGGGAAGACAAGAGATGAATAGAGCCGTAACTCAGATATTACTGCTGTTTTACCTAATGACAGAGGGTGGTTCGGAATCACTGCTGCAGGCACTGAATCGTGGGATCGCTCAGTCCTCAGTGCTCACTCCGCACCTGACAGACTGGATGCCAAACTGCATAATCAAACACCGCACCGCTCTTTCATTTAATCCCTCACACCCTCCAATTTCCTCTCTTCTTTCTTCTGACTGTTCCTCCACTTCCTCTCACTATTGCCCCCCCCCTCTCTCTCTCTCTTGCAGTGGTGCCGGAGGGGTCAGTGTGTGCGGTTCGGGGATCACGGGCCTCGGGCGGTGCACGGGCATTGGTCGGAGTGGGCGAAGTGGTCAGCCTGCTCTCGGAGCTGCGGCGGGGGAGTCATGACCCGGGAACGCTCCTGTAACAGGCCCAGGTAACGAGCCCCGAACCGCAGCCTCAGTCACTGAAAACTCACGAGCATCTTCTCCCTCCTGTTCCGAGTCCAGGGTCCAGTGTGTCAGTGAATACAGCCCAAGCTTCTCTCATTACTTTCAACAAACATACACAGCGAAACGCTTAGAGTTGATTCAGCTCTTACAGAGTTGAATTAGAGCCCTGCCGGAGTGGAACTAAATACCCAATTGAAGAGTTGATTCAACTCTTAAAAAGTTTGTTGTGCAGGTATTATTGTCGTCATTGAGTGGAATCAGAGGTTTTCCCAGTCTCCGGGCCAATCTCCAGGACTATGGTATAGCTCTGTTAAACTTAGCTCTCCAATGAAGCTAATGTGTTACAAATGATTGGATGATGAGTCATAATACGTCTGCATTTCTGATGAAATATGCGAGTTTATGTCCATGAAGCTCTAGTTTGGCCTGTCTCCATTTCCTTCACGGCATTTGTTTAGCAGAAGACCCGAATTAATCTTTAGGATTTTGACATGCTGCCCTCCAGCTACAAATCTAGCTCCATACGCATCGCTGTTAATTGCAGCTCTGCTCAATTTTAATGTATCGCCTGGACTGTGACAGTCTTGCACGCATCTTGATTCTGATAATTGTTTCTCCAAAATAAAAAAAAAGCAGATAAATCTGGTATAATGATGATCATAAACACTGTCTGGCCTCCTGCGCACTCCAGATGCTGCCTAATTTGTGGCTGCGAGCGCTAGATGTAATTTGTTGGCTTGTTAAAAGGCATCATCTGTCATCGACTCAGCGGCACATTCATTTTAAATCCTTAACAGTGTAAAAGCAGCTCGCGTAATGCAATCTGGCAACCAAAAATGTCTCTGGTTTTCATCGTATGCAGGCGTGTGCGTCTGTTTGAGAGAGATATATTGAGAGAGATATTCCAGATTTTTGATCCAACTGAATCTGTCACCTCAGATTTAAAAAATAAATACACTGTGTAGATACAGTATTTCTGGATCGGTTAACCTTGAGAAACATGTTTCTAGCGCCACACCGGGCTGTGGGCTCACCTAGGTCTAGTTTTTTCTGTTGGCTTGACCCGGAACTTCTTGCTTATGACTGACTATGTTTTTGATCACAAGTACATCAATATTGACATTATCCCATCAACTGTTGCACATCAGAAGTCTATAACGCATGTGCGCATCTCGCATCTTTTTTCTTTAATATGGCCAATTGCCCTGCCCATTTCACTAATATTAATGACTCAATAATCAACAGCTCTCGATGCCACTGGTCTGTATTAAACTAAGTCAAGGCTAACTTTTAATCTGTGTCCATGGATCAGTGACCGCATCCAGCACCAAAGATCAGAATATAGAAAAGCTGAACATGGAATTAAAACTTTTTAATGGCAAAGCAACTTGGCAAATTACAAATTAATCAGGGCATTGCAGGGTTTCACAGAATACCTCATGAAAATGCCAGATCATTGCCGCAGCTGTTGGGGAGTGTTGCGCTTGGTCCCGTCCTCATTGACCCTACTGGAGAGTGGCAGGATTTTTTAAATAATTCTCTTTTAGCAAGAATTTCTCATCCTGGAAACACCCTTATGGATGTGTCGTGTGAATCCTAAAAGAAACCAGTAGTCTTCTGGAGTCTTCTGTGGGCATTTCTCTTCCTGATGAAGTTCAGGATTATGACCTGAAGGTTGTAGGGTTGAACCCCACATGTGGCATTTAAAGTGCGTGTCTGTAGAAGTACAGCATCCCAATATACTGGCTGTAACCCACACTGAGTGTGTTTGAAGGCTTTGGAATGAGAGGAGCGTAAAAGGGCAAAAACCGCTTGTGGCACCATGGGGGACATTAAAGAGAGAAAACAAGAAATAAAAGTCCAACCACTGAGAAGAGCGGTTATCATAAGAGAACACTGGGCCAGTGTTGATTGCATTCAGAAGATATCAGTGATTGTGTCATTCAAGCATCATGCAGTGCATTTCTCCTCAAGAAGTCACAGGCAGAGTAATTACAATTGCTTATACACAACATATCGTCTCTATACTGTATATTTGTATGTTTTTCACACTGTATGTGTTCATCTCTACACATTGTATATTTGCACATTTTTTGAATTACGGGCCATAAAATGGCAGCATATTCACCCCTCAAGTAAAGATGCAAAGTTCCATTAATTAGGTCAAGGCCAGTTGCCCGACGAGCTCATTCTAGAATGTCGTTTCTCACAGGCCTCAGTACGATGGGAAGTTTTGCCAGGGCTCCAGCCGGACGCACCAGCTGTGTAACACCAAAACCTGCCCCCCCGGCACCCCGGACTTCAGAGCCCAGCAGTGCGCAGAGTACAACAGCAAACCCTTCAGAGGCTGGTACTACAAATGGAAGCCCTACAGGAAAGTAGAAGGTACCGCCAGGGGGTGACTAATGCTTGAGTTATGTGCATAAAATTTAATTTAACATACAGTACAGCACCTGTCAGAACTGGCAGTGACAGCTTATTAACGATTCATCTGTGCTCAATCACTATTGTCTGCTATTATTCAGCAAAAAAGAGAGACCTGAAAATAAGAGTCACAAAATTATTATCAGCCTGTGATTGCAACTCTCATGTTTCTCAAAGCAGTAAAACTTTTGCACACCTGTAGGACGACAGGACCAATGAACGAATGTTGTGAAGCAAAGGGCTCTCACTCACTACTTCACTTGCAATTAAAACATTATTTATGCAAACCATAACTGGGAATGAAGTTTTGTTACAAACCTTCATCAAGCAATTTCACAAAGCAAGAAGAATGACCATCTCAAAAAGGTTTGTTGATCCACGTGGACCAATCAAGACTCTCAAAGGACTGAATTCACTCAAAGAGTTAAACAGCATACCTGATATCATTGGCTGATGATAGAAAAGAATTAAGCACACAATATAAATGGACGGAAATAAACTAAATGCACATTATTAGTAGATAGTGTGCAAGAGTCCTTTGTTTTACTGACTTTTACGACTCTGTGCCATGTTTTTATTGGCCCACGGCCCTGGACAAAGGCAGAAACTGACAGAATTGCTGACAAGACTGCTAGTTTTTGGGGGAAAATAACAAATTCTGTAACTTGCACTTGTCAAGACAATTTGATGCTGCATTTACTCAAGTCTGATCCACCAAGCTCCCAATGCACACTGAAGCCAGTCATTGGAAGTTATTATTTCTCTTGCATAAAACAACTTTCTTTGTCACATTGTACAAGCTGTTCTTATCTGGCTTTCCTGAGCTGTAATTCTGAAAGCTGAAAATTCATGACTTTCCGCTTGAAAAATAGTTTCTGTCAGAAGGGACGGCTACATCACCGATTCGAGAAAAGAGGAGCAGTTACCTGCTGTCTCAGAGTGAAGATGATTGGCTGGTTGGGGAGGCTCATAGGCCTGTGAGAGGAAAGGAAGGCGAAATGAAACTCAGCTGCATAATATGTTGGATTCTTTATCACCTGTTTTTGTGGTGTCTTCTGTCAGTGTGCTGAGGAGGGCTCAGGAGAATACGTTTCCATGGCTCAGAAATGAGTATTCTTTAATGATGACTGCATCTGGGAGTATCTTTAGTTGAATTTGGAATAAATTGGTCATTGTGGACTGATAGGTTGGACATTCAGCTTCCATTCGAAGGGACTGCAAGGCTGAGCTGCAGTTTTATAGCTGAATGCATAGGCTGCTGTGAGAGCTATCGATATCTCCACCGCAGCTGTTCTCATCCCCCCTTCACTCTACAGCCCATGTAGAGAGCAGAGTAACATCAAAACCACAGCTAACAGCCTGAAAGACCTTTCCTCTCACTCCAGTTAACGGGAGAGGAATCATGCGGTTATAAAAATGTGTTAAAGCTACCTGTAGACACAAAGAGGAGATGTAGAGCTCGTAGAGGTGTGTTGTTCCCGGTGTTGTCCTAGTAAAAAAAAAAAAGATACTCTTTGGCGGTTTTGGAGGTTTGAAGGGGTGTTCTCTCTCTCTCTCTCTCTCTCTCTCTCTCTCTCTCTCTCTCTCTCTCTCCCTCTCCCTCTCTCCATAGCTGAAGATGTCTGCAAACTTTACTGCATTGCTGAGGACTTTGCTTTCTTCTTCGCCATGGCCAGTAAGGTGAAAGACGGCACGCCTTGCTCGGATGTCGGGACAGATGTGTGCGTCGAGGGACAATGTGAGGTACTGCTGCGGTTGTGCCTGAACAGTCAAGGGATTTCGGGCAAGCGTTCTCTGCACAACTAGCATATCACGCTGTTACACTCAGAAACACCACTCGTGTTTACTTAACCCTTTGAGCGGAATTTCAAGGAATTAAAAATAAGATATACAAAACCCAAAACCAGTGAAGTTGGCACGTTGTGTAAATCGTAAATAAAAACAGAATACAATGATTTGCAAATCCTTTTCAACCTATATTCAATTGAATACACTGCAAAGACAAGTTACTTAATGTTCAAACAGGTAAACTTGGTAATTTATTGCAAATATTAGCTCATTTGGAATTTGATGCCTGCAACATGTTTCAAAAAAGCTGGCACAAGTGGCACAAGAGGAATGCTCATCAAACACTTATTTGGAACATCCCACTGGTGAACGGGCTAATTGGGAACAGGTGGGTGCCATGATTGGGTATAAAAGCAGCTTCCCTGAAATGCTCAGTCATTCACAAACAAGGATGGGGCGAGGGTCAACACTTAGTGAACAAATGCGTGAGCTGATTGTGGAACAGTTTAAAAAAAACATTCCTCAACGAGCTATTGCAAGAAATTTAGGGATTTCATCATCTACGGTCTGTAATATCGTCAAAAGGTTCAGAGAATCTGGAGAAATCACTGCACGTAAGCGACAAGGCCGAAAAACAACATTGAATGCCCGTGACCTTCGATCCCTCAGGCGGTACTGCATCAAAAACCGACATCAGTGTGTAAAGGACATCACCACATGGGCTCAGGAACACTTCAGAAAACCACTGTCAGTAACTACAGTTCGTCGCTACATCTGCAAGTGCAAGTTAAAACTCTACAATGGAAAGTAAAAGCCATCTATCAACAGCACCCAGAAACACCGCTGGCTTCGCTGGGCCCAAGCTCATCTAAGATGGACTGATGCAAAGTGGAAAAGTGTTCTGTGGTCTGACGAGTCCACATTTCAAATTGTTTTTGGAAACTGTGGACGTCGTGTCCTCCGCACCAAAGAGGAAAAGAACCATCCGGACTGTTATAGGCGCAAAGTTCAAAAGCCAGCATCTGTGATGGTATGAGGGTGTATTAGTGCTCAAGGCATGGGCAACTTACACATATGTGAAGGCACCATTAATGCTGAAAGGTACATACAGGTTTTGGAGCAACATTCATGGGAGTCTTTTTCATGGACGCCCCTGCTTATTTCAGCAAGACAATGCCAAGCCACATTCTGCACGTGTTACAACAGTATGGCTCCGTAGTAAAAGAGTGCGGGTACAAGACTGGCCTGCTTGTGGTCCAGACCTGTCTCCCATTGAAAATGTGTGGCGCATTGTGAAGCGTAAAATACGACAACAGAGACCCCGGTCTGTTGAACAACTTAAGCTGTACATCAAGCAAGAATGGGAAAGAGTTCCACCTGAAAAGCTGCAAAAATTGGTCTCCTCAGTTCCCAAACGTTTACTGAGTGTCGTTAAAAGGAAAGGCGATGTAACACAGTGGTAAAAAGGCCCCTGTGCCAACTTTTTTGCAATGTGTTGCTGCCTTTAAATTCTAAGTTAATTATTATTTGCAAAAAAAAAAAAAAGTTTCTCAGTTTGAACATTAAACATCTTGTCTTTGCTGTGTATTCAATTGAATATAAGTTGAAAAGGATTTGCAAATCATTGTATTCTGTTTTTATCTACGATTTACATAACGTGCCAACTTCACTGGTTTTGGGTTTTGTACTTTATTGAATACCGGGGAGTAATTCGTCCTCTGCATTTGACCCATCCTATAGTTAGGAGCAGTGGGCTGCCACAGAGCAGCGCCCGGGGACCAACTCCAGTTCTAAAGCCAGTTCCTTGGTCAGGGGTACTAGCAGGAGTGTTCCTGTGATGTATGTTTTGTGGGTGGGGGAAACCGGAGTACCCGGAGGAAACTCACGCGAACACGGGGAGAACATGCAAACTCCACACAGAAAGGCCCAGGCCAGATACAGGAGGTCTTTTAAACAAGTTTCCACATGATAGATTTTCAACAGTATCTGACTTTGATATCTTACATCATTGGGCAACTATAGTTGCCCTCTGTGCTGAAAGGGTTAAAGCAAAGTGCTTTGGCTTTGGAACAGCACTCGAACCTGAGCGGCTCTTACGCAAGGGGTTCAAAGCAAGTTCTACATTAGTCAGGCTTTCTTTCTGAGTTGACTTTACAAACCCTAAACTGTAAGTTACTGTGGTAGGTTACAAAAGCCACGTCTGTGACTCTGAAAACCCCAGCTTTAGGCTCAACGTACATCACTAACCCCTAAATCTCTCCTCGTAACACACCCCTTAGGTTCAGAGGGTTCACACGCTTCTTCCAGCTCAAACTCAAGCTCAGTCCTCCTCGACTCTACAGCTCCGTCATGTCCTGCTCCGCCGCTCAGGTTTTCTTGTGTTTCCCTCGAGTTCTCTGCCTTCCATTTTTCTTACAGGAGGTTTTCTCCGTTCTTAGCGGTTTCTCATACACCCTCTCCACAGCCTCCGCGGTCGTAACGTCGCCCTAAGCGTCTTCATTCAGGGCTCTGTTTCAGGCAGCGTCCCATGATTGCTTTCATCTCGCACCTGAGTCTAATCTCTGGGGAAGTGCTCGTGGGGCGAGATTTAGATGCAGACACAGAAACACACTGTCTGAGTGACATTTGCTCCGAGGCCAGAGGAAAAACCGCAAACCGCTAACATTTATGGGTTTTTATTGACAGTTGTAAATAATACTGAATTAATCCTTGACCTCAGAATATTATTCTCAAATATACACAAAGGATTCACAGGGGATAATATCACTCATCACATCATACCTGATGTAATAACGACATTTAATCACAGAGAAAGAAAGAAAGAAAGAAAGAAAGAAAGAGAGGTGTTTGTTTTACTTTCTAGTTCTTGAAATGCTTTGCGTCTAAATTAAGACTGTATGTTCTCAGAAAAGCAAAATACAGTTTCATGAATGTTTCATGAATATTTGGACATTTACTCCACAAAGTTATTGTCTTTTTTAGGTGTTTATTGCAACATTCTGAAGATTAAATGAAACAGAGAATATGAACTTAAAGTGCTTCAATTTGAGGGTATTTACATCATAAGCAGGTGAAGATGTAAAAGTCACAGAATTTTTTGTTTAGGAAGCTGGCGTATCAATCAAGAGAAGAATTCACTTGAGTAAATTCAGTGGGTTTAACATGAGATGATTGGACAGCCTAAGAAACAGGAACATAAGATTAGAGTTTTTCCATAAAACATAAAAAGCCTATTCAGCTCTAAATCAGCAGTCCATATTCCATGGATACAACATGAGACAAAATATGTATTTGTGTCAGTGTGATAGGAAGTGAAGAAAACAGAAAAAAAGAAATGTGCATGCTGGGAAAACAACACAAGGCTTTTTTAAGGCAATGAAGTGGGTTGTTGAACAATAGTCAGTCACCTGACCTGAATCTAGTGGAATTAGCATTATATTCGCTGTCGGCAGAACTGAGGGCTAAATGCCAGAAAAACAATCAACGGATTTGCCACAATGACAGTTTAATGTCTGATCATGTTTGTTTGTTCAGTTACTTCGAGCTGACAAAACTGGGCTCGATGTATAAATACGGCTGTAATGCCGACATGTGTCACAGAGCACTTTTAACAAAACCAATAAATTACAGCTGAAAGGCTTTCATGCCGCACTGATAAAGTTTTTGTTTTTCTGCAGCCAGTTGGGTGTGACAAAGTTTTGGGGTCAAAGGCCATGTTGGATGCATGCGGAGTTTGCAAAGGAAACAACTCCACCTGCAAGTTCTACAAGGGCCGTTATCTCCAGCAGCACCGGACCAGTGGTGAGGGTCAGCTGTACCGTTTATTGTCCTGTGATACGTCGATGCTCGGGCATCTGGCCCACGGTCAGACTCTCCATCTTACCCTCCTAACTTTCATTCATCTCAATCTTTCTGTCAATTTTTCTGATTATACCTCCACCAGGGGTTATATCTTCACTGGTATCTGTTTTTTCATTCGTTCATTTGTCAGTTAACGGGATATCTAGGACATGATGAAATTTTGGTGAATATCCTACTCATATTCTTGATCCATAAGTTAAAAGAATTTGTATGCGGGCGAAGATGGCACCGTCCGGACTCTCACATTTAATACTAATTCCTCAGTCTGAGAATTTTAACATGGCGGAGGACGTATTGCTCACTCCGAGTGCCTTCTAGTTTACCTCTTTTTCACTGTCCCTCATTCTCTCCGCACTACAAGCCTTAAACTCTGGTCAGGTGGCAAACGTAATGGACTCTACTACGCTCTCTCCATCCCTCTCGCTGCAGCGTACTATCCTTTAGTGACCCTCCCAGCTGGGGCCCGCAGTATCCGTCTGCAGATGCTGGAGGTGTCCTCCAGTAGCCTGGCTGTCCGCAACCTAAAGAGGAAGTACTATCTGACGGGACGCTGGGCCGTAGGGAAGCCTGGAAAGTTCTTATTTGCTGGGACCATCTTTGAACATCAACACTCCTTTAACCGGCCAGAGAGCTTACAGGCATTGGGACCAACCAATGAGGCGCTGGTATTTGAGGTAAGACCCTCCCCCTGTAGCGATGCAGTGAGGACAAAATTGCTGAAATTTGAAATCTGTTCTGCATTTAATTGGGAGATGGTGCAATGAAATGGGGACAGCACAGGTCATATAGTGTTTGATCGTTTCCTTCGCTTCATTAGTTGAAATATTTGCTGTAAAATCTCGGACTAATTGGGATCAGAATAAATTTAGTGCAGACTGCTTCACAGAAAAGGCCTGCAGTAATTCAGCTGAAAGGAGACTAAACCATGAGTTATTTTACAGAGAGAGGCATCTTGGGCCTACTTAGGAAGCTACTTTGGACGTATTTTTTGTTTAATTGATCCCTCTGAGAAACATTGGGTTGAAATATAAAACTTGTGTCTCAGAACTTCACCCTAAAAGGCATCTTAAGTTCGAACCCATATCATGGTGCATCCTAAGATAAGGAAGCCGAGAGTTTCCAAAAAATACGCTGCTGAAAATGGATTGTGGCTCCCGTATGTCATTGGAGAACAGCTGTCGCTCTGAATTTATTATACCACTGAAATACTGTTTGACAAACTTTTATTGAGCCCAGGATGTCGCATCTTTAATATGAAAGCGCTGGACTTGAATTAGTTCACAGATATAGTATCAGATCATTGAGTCCTCTGACCAAAGTCTAGGAGTTTCTGCAAAGTTTCCCACATTTTTACACTGTTGTAATAACGCAGCGAAAGCTGGATGAGGCAACAGAGTGGTGATTGTCGCGAGGTCATTGAAGGCTTGCTTTGAAGCTAGCTGACCCACACTGACTCTGGTTATAATTACAATGGAAAAGCGGTAAAGGAGGATTTAAGAATTGAGTTTTTAGCCGAAGGGCTCTCAGTTTAAGGTGAGAACAGGGGATAACATGAAAGCATTTCGACAAGAATGTGATGCAGAGTTCTTTTTGTCTGCCGTCTCTCCAGCTATTCGACAGATTGAAACATATGTCACCTTTCTCACTCTGACTGAGTTCATAAAGATATGCTAATCAGAAAGAGAATTTTATTTCCATTGCAGTGTCTGCCATAAGGTAGGTATGCAGTAGTATTATTATGCAGTTTTGTCTTTTTTCCTATGTTCTGGCTTTCCTGCAGTGCAAGTCTTGGTATCGCAGTGGTCGTAAACCTTGAACTGATGAACAGTATTATCCAATAGGTTGCATTGTTTTCAAGCATAGACATGGGAAACATAACAGAGCGTCGCTGGTTCTGGCAGACAACTTGAGCCATGCCCACATTCCTACAGACAATCCCATGCATATCACACGCAGCTCCGCCCCTCTGGCAGGTGGGCTGTATCAGCTGATTTCTTGCTCTGCCTTCATGGCATAACATGCGTCCGGCTGCTGCTGCGCTGCATCACTCTCTGCTGCGGCATCATACTTACCTGCTGCTGGTCAACATCTCGCCTCCGCCCCAGCATCCACCTGTGGGCTCTGACTCGCCCTGAGGGGGGGTGGCAATCCTCACCCTCACTAATCTCTTCTCCCCGAGCTCAGTAGGCCGCAAAGTGTGTCAGGGTCAGAGCCTTAAGACGCCAAACTATCGTTGCATCTGTGTATCTGCTGCTATTCATGGTTTACACGTGAGTTGGCTGAAAGAAATAACGTTAATATACTGTGCAATCGATTGCAAACAGCTCGCCAGAAGAACAATGAAGAGTAACAATGGGAACCAGCAATCCATGCGACGGTCCAGTTAGCCTCCTCTGGTTAGTCCTTGGGTTTTAGCATGTTAGCAGCCAGAAGCTAAATATCTTCTTTGCAGTTGGTGGCCTGTGATTTATATTCCGTTTCATTGTGTAATTTAGTGTCTTAAGCTGAAGAATGTGATGTTCCTGTTCAATAGTTTTGCACCCCTTTTCCTCAGATTCTGTGTGAGAGATTTTTACATTTTTTTGCAGTCTCTCCGCTGCGTTTCATTCATTGCAGTTAGCGGAACCAAGTGTTGTGGAGGGGTGTAATTCTTCCCACGGTCCATTCATCTGTGGCAGGAATCATTAATAGTTTTCCTTTGGCGACATGAAGCAGGTGTGTGGTGTGACCTGGGACCGAGTTAGACATCATTGGACAGAGGTTTGGGCAGCTGGATATCTGCTGAGGTCCTGTGCCAGTCATAAATTTGGACCAGATTCCTCGCCAATGTGTTTGTCTGCTGGCCTGCGCATTAGCAGCGTCCCGCATAACCCACCCAGGAGTGCAGTACCGGGGAAAACCTGGCAACCGGCGCGAACCTGTGTGAAGATCACATCCCCATTTATCCCAGTCCAGAACACACTGCTAACAGACTGCAGCACTCCATTAGATTCAATTAAGTTCTCATAGGGCCTGGGGCTGTGTGCCCTGGTGTCTGTCACCTGTTAAACACGAGGCGAGGTTCTGGAGTTTGACTGGCTCCATTTCAATCTCTCTCCGCACTCTTTTCTCCCACTGTGGTAGATAACATGCAACATATCTACAAAAATCCTCAGAATTGTTTGGCTTGATTTGTTTTAATCATACCTGAGTTGGACAGACTTGCTCATCTTAATTTCTACTCTAAAAGTATGTCCCATTTTCTCATACACATGTATGTGAGCATGAATCTTAGGAAGGAATACAGTCCATTTATCTGCCACTTTATCTTACAGTACGAGACTCATGCCTGAGGCGTCATGGCTCCTGTAGTCTCTGTGTATCTTTGCACTCAGAGCTGTGATGCTCGGGGATGAATAAAGGCCCATTTCAGAGGATGGCGCCTCTCTCCTCCGTTTGCAGCAGCTCAGCCCTGCAGCCTGTGATGTGGGGTTTCGCTTCGCTGGGTGGACAGGCGGCTCCATTATGGTTCAGTGGTAGTGAGAGTGCCGAGACAAAGATGTGTCCCTAACACAGTCTGAACAGAGTGCTCCTGTGCACGCATACACACACGCACACGCAAGCGCGCACACACACACACACACACACACACACACACACACTCAATATCAGTGTCAATTCTACATCGGTGTGTGAGATAATGTGCACCTGCACAAGACTTGTGCGCACACCAACACACACAGGTCTTGTGCTAGTACACATGTGCTCTCACACCAATGTAGAACTGACAATGATATTGTACAGATATTGTCAGGACATGACAGAAGAGCTGCATGTTGATGGGTTGTTGGCAGGCTGGTAGATGGTCATGACTGCTCTCCTGTTTACGCGAGTGTGTGAGGGAGGAGGCAAGCCCTCTGCACTGTCCTCTTTCTTGGGCCCTGGGGCCCGATCTTTCTTTCTCAGACGGGCCCTCCTCACTCCTCTCTCACCGAGTCCCTGTCTGTGTCCCTCAGATGTTCCTGGTGGGCAGGAACCCTGGAGTGCAGTGGGAGTACGCCCTTCCGCGGGGAGACAAGAAGCGCTCCTACAGCTGGAGCTTGGTGCGGTCCCAGTGCTCCGCGCAGTGCGCCGGAGGTGAGGAGGACCATCTGTGTTTGTGCGTGTGTGTGATCATTCTCATAATTACACCTCTCTCTGTTTGTGGGTCTCCGTACGTTTGCCGCGTTTGTTCATGAGGTGGTTGTGTCTGCTGACGGCTGGGCGAGAGGCTTTGTTTGGTCTGAAAGGTCTCAATCAGACCCGTAACCACACCCCTCCCCCCACCCAGGGGTTTTTTAACCATTTCACTTCCTGCTCAATCGTTTTGTAGAGCAAACCAATGCTTCTCTGTTGCTTCTCTCTTAGTGAGGAAGTTAAAGGGTTAATCTGGGACTGCTTTTCTCCTCTGGTCTTATCTGCCCAGGAAATATAAGATCTGAGGATGTAAATGGAGAAACGAGACTGTCGACAGAAGTAGTTATACACCTCAGGATGAGTTTATTTGCCTCTGACTTTGCACTTACTGTCTGGTTTGGCTGTGGGCTGATGTAGGTTTGGCTGTGGGCTGGTGTAGGTTTGGCTGTGGGCTGGTGTAGGTTTGGCTGTGGGCTGGTGTAGGTTTGGCTGTGGGCTGATGTAGATTTGGCTGTGGGCTGGTGTAGGTTTGGCTGTGGGCTGATGTAGGTTTGGCTGTGGGCTGGTGTAGGTTTGGCTGTGGGCTGATGTAGGTTTGGCTGTGGGCTGATGTAGGTTTGGCTGTGGGCTGGTGCAGGTTTGGCTGTGGGCTGATGTAGGTTTGGCTGTGGGCTGGTGTAGGTTTGGCTGTGGGCTGGTGTAGGTTTGGCTGTGGGCTGATGTAGGTTTGGCTGTGGACTGGTGTAGGTTTGGCTGTGGGCTGGTGTAGGTTTGGCTGTGGGCTGGTGTAGGTTTGGCTGTGGGCTTGTGTAGGTTTGGCTGTGGGCTGTTGTAGGTTTGGCTGTGGGCTGGTGTAGGTTTGGCTGTGGGCTGATGTAGGTTTGGCTGTGGGCTGGTGTAGGTTTGGCTGTGGGCTGATGTAGGTTTGGCTGTGGGCTGGTGTAGGTTTGGCTGTGGGCTGATGTAGGTTTGGCTGTGGGCTGGTGTAGGTTTGGCTGTGGGCTGGTGTAGGTTTGGCTGTGGGCTGATGTAGGTTTGGCTGTGGGCTGGTGTAGGTTTGGCTGTGGGGTGGTGTAGGTTTGGCTGTGGGCTGGTGTAGGTTTGGCTGTGGGCTGATGTAGGTTTGGCTGTGGGCTGGTGTAGGTTTGGCTGTGGGCTGGTGTAGGTTTGGCTGTGGGCTGATGTAGGTTTGGCTGTGGGCTGGTGTAGGTTTGGCTGTGGGCTGGTGTAGGTTTGGCTGTGGGCTGATGTAGGTTTGGCTGTGGGCTGGTGTAGGTTTGGCTGTTGGCTGATGTAGGTTTGGCTGTGGGCTGGTGTAGGTTTGGCTGTGGGCTGATGTAGGTTTGGCTGTGGGCTGGTGTAGGTTTGGCTGTTGGCTGATGTAGGTTTGGCTGTGGGCTGATGTAGGTTTGGCTGTGGGCTGGTGTAGGGTTGGCTGTGGGCTGGTGTAGGTTTGGGTGTGGGGTGGAGTAGGTTTGGCTGTGGGTGGGGGTAGGGTTGGGTGTGGGCTGATGTAGGTTTGGCTGTGGGCTGGTGTAGGTTTGGCTGTGGGCTGGTGTAGGTTTGGCTGTGGGCTGATGTAGGTTTGGCTGTGGGCTGGTGTAGGTTTGGCTGTGGGCTGATGTAGGTTTGGCTGTGGGCTGATGTAGGTTTGGCTGTGGGCTGGTGTAGGTTTGGCTGTGGGCTGGGCCTTACTGCCTGTCTCTGGAGCGCATGCTCTGCGGTAGGATTTTTGAGTACAGTTCACTACATTGATAGAGTTATTTATAAGTTTGGAAAGGTGGAACAGGAGTAAAAACTGAGGCGGGTTTACCTGTGTATCAAAAATGCAAATATGTGCCAGAGCAATTACTTGAAAAATGAGATAAACTCTTGAAGGGCATTAAATGTTGATCCAGTTAATATGAATTTGTGCCAGACTGGGAATAGCTGTCAGCCACTGCACTGCTCTGCCCTGGAACTTTTCCCAAAGAACGAGTGTAAACGCGTTTAAATATCGATTTGTCTTCAACTTTGCCTCCTGTCATTGACTGCGCTCATGTAATTTCTGATAGAAGTTTAGCCAATTTGTCAGTCAGTGAACCTGATGTGAAAAAAAAGGAAGATTAATATTCTAAAATCACTTTTCGGCAGGGCGGATTTCGACAAAAGCCGTTTGTGTACTCGACCAGCTGACGCAGGTGAATGCATCTCTGTGCAGTCATCTGAAGAAACCTGCGGTGGGGTCCCAGATGTGTAACACGCACCCCTGTCCAGCGCAGTGAGTCTAACGTCTCCTGTCATCGCTAACTGTGCAAACTCCGCCGCATCGCTCGCACTGTAAATGGCTTCTCTTTTCCGCGAGGCAACTTCAAGCTGTACTGATGGTTTTGCTTTAACAAGTAGAATTTGCCCTTTGCACCCGGTAAACCTTGATCATTCTTGGGATGCGGAGCACATGAGATTAAACAGATCAGTGCATGAGAGGGCGGCAGGGTGCCCTAGTTTTAGGTCACTTGACTGGTGACTGAAGAGCTACTGGTTTATGTCCCCAGTGGGGTTGAGAGTTTTGAAGTTTTGAAGATCTCTGCCCTTCGGCCCTTGAGTTAGGCTCTTAACCCAAAAACTACTCCAGGGGCCTCACCCCTGCTTCTCTCTGTCCTTGCTCACTTGCAATTTCCTCTTCTATCCAGGGCATCTTTGAAAAATAGAAATATCTTCTCAATATAATTTCCCTGGTGAAATACAGGTTAACATGAGGTGAAAGTACG